>NW_023608816.1:0-18574 GCF_013339725.1 Rhipicephalus microplus | reverse complement strand
TGCCAAATTATCCGTATTTCACTCTTCGCCACCTTGTGCAGTGCCGACGCAGTCCACACTTTATAACTTTTCACACGCAAGGTTTTCATGCTCACCCAGTGACAACACACACACACACCATTCGGTGTTTAGTGCCATACACGAAACACATTTGCGACAGCGGTTCACGGGGCGCCGAGGGCCACGACGGACAAGGCTGGGAAGAAAACAAGCGCCAATATTTCTAATTTGCTGTCTTTCATGCAAGCGTCTTACTAAGCAACGGAAAGCAAGAGCTTGCTTAGGTTTCCAACTCAGGTGCTCTTGACAGACGAACCTCACGTTAGGCTTACGTAAGTGATCTCCGGGGTGCAACGTGGGCCTGGTTGTGGGCAGTGATCGCGTGAGCTAGACCAGCTAAGAAGACAAATGATGAGCGGTCAAATTAGGCACGGTTTTTAGGAAGGTTCGCAGCATTCGGGGGCGGAAATGACAGGCGAGCAATCGAGAGTTAGCCGGCGAGCGTGTGCACAGGACACGAAAACGGTCGGCGCTTCCGCTGTCGTGAGATCAGTGGTGGAGGCAAGGTTTCGTCACCGCAAGACGGCGCCTCTGTGCGGCGCCCGCAGCGGCGCCTGCTGGCGTTTTTCTCCCAAGTTATAATTTTTTTCTGTTTGTTTCGTTTCTCTCTCACTGATGGCACCTTTCTTAGCGAGAACAACGGCAAGACAACAGCTCGCGCCCAGTCTTTACACTGCCCCTCGGCGTATGGGGCTCACTTAAACGTTCGTTTCCGGTTGCCTGTGTTTCGTGTTCGAAGACACCTGTTGCATACGAACAGGCCTCAGGCAACCAACGATGCAGAACCTCTGTATTGTTTGGAGTGTTCTTTTAGCTTTTCAGTTCCAGTATTCTGCATCAGTTTGGCATGTAGATTTTTTTTATATAAAAGGCCGTAGCAATACTTAGGAAGCTTCGTTCAATGTGAACAGGAAGCTGTAAAAAGGTGAGAAAAGAGGTGTCGATAATCATGCATTTCGTGTCGTATTTGCTGGTAAAAGCTCGTTCGAGTGAACGTGTACGCAATATTATAATGCTTAGTCCTATAGTAAGCTGTAACAGATCCACACTTCGGACACCGTGAAAGAACTATGCTTGTGGTATGTGTTCTTTTTGTGTGCCGCAACACATTTGAAGCAAATTGAATCCGGACAACGCATGCATGATGCGTAGTTGGAGGCAAAATATTGTTTTAAAATTTAAGTAATTCGAAGGACCAAGACTGCTTGAAATTTTGATGAACTCTCGAGACTATCCAAGTGAAGTGTTTTTTTTTTTTTGAGGATTGAGTATGTCCAACGTCATTATTCTTGTGCCCTTCTGCACTAAACTGTAAGCCCTCAATGCATGCGCATGTCAGAACCTGCTTTAAATGCGGAAGATGGTGTTAGCACAAAGTGACAGTGCCAAATATTAAGAATTTCTTTTGAAAATTCATACATATAATGATTACAATAACAACAATAATGAAAATAATAATAATAATTTTAATAATAACGAATATTCAAGGACTCTTTCAGGGAGCTCTGTTGTTCACTACATAGTCGCCATCGACTCCTATTGATGACATACGTACATAGCTGCCACTCAACACTTACCACGGAATATTTAGGCTCGCTGCCACGCTTCGCTATTCTCTGAGCAATATTATCATTGAACCGCGCACATAACAAAAATGAACCTGCCTACAGCATAACACTTAGTTTGTGCAGTGAAGCTCAGCAAATGGGACTCAGTCCCAGACTTTCATTCATTTTTTTACTCAAGTTCTCTCTCTCTTCCTCTCTCTCCCTTTCTCTCTAACTTCACTTTTCTTGCGATAAAGATGAATGTTGTCGAGTAGTGAAATGAAGTTTTGAAAATCAAGCTTCGCTTCCAAATTTTAAAGCAATTTTATCGCTTGAAATGACGCCAGATGTCGACTCTGCCTGCACCATGCACTTACTCGTATTTCGATCGTCTGTTATGTCGCTGTTGAATACATTCTTCATGAGGCACAGTCGTAAACTACCATTCATTATTTCGAAATGCCTCCCAAATGCACTCCACCCCATTCTTCTTTCCTTGAGACGCATGTATTGGATCTCCGGTCACGCCCTGAACAAGGTATGTGCATTCCTTTACAACTTCCAGTACCTCGCTGCCTATAGCAAAACGCGGCCAACAAAGCACTGCCTTGAACTTCAGGGATCGAACTAAACTCCCTCACAATGAGGCATGAAAATGGGAGCATAGCAAGGCAGGAGACGTCAATATTCCGGTTGAAATCTCGCGATGTCCCGAATCACGCGAGGTGCAGTAGTTCCCGCCATCCAGCAAGCTCCCTAAATAAAGCCCATCCTTTCGCGCTGGACGCCCATCCAGTCATCCCTCCAACGTAGGTGGCGCTACATGGTCCATCAATTGCTTACTCTCATCAGGAAACCTTTGCCCAGTGTCCCCCGCCCCCTTTTCCCACACGAACCTAACACACTCTCGGACTCACGGTGTAAGCATCCGGGTATAAGTTTCGTGCGGTCGATGCCGTATGCTTTCGTTTCAAATTGCACGTCGTCTGTTTCTCTCTTTTATGGAGCGGGATCACCTCTCGGTGGGCGTTCAAACGGGAATTGTGGGCAGCTGCACGCACGCAGGTGAACGTGGCCCATTTCCCAGAGTGCACGAAAAGCTCAATTCTGCGAGGCATGCAATTTGTGGTAAAACTATTTCTCGTTCTTTCCACACTGCAGACGTGGCTGATCTTAGCCGTAAGTGTAGTGTATATAGCGTGCGTGGCGTTATAAAACTTGCGCTTCGCTATTACGCTAGAAAAGATCGTTTCTCTGCGGTGCTGGAAATCGCATGCAAATTACTCTGGACTCCGGGATCCCGACTGAAAGCGGGGGCATCGCTACAGAAGTTGCTGGAATAACCGGAAGCAGACGCGTGAAGTTCAACAGCACTACATCCCTTTTGTGCTTGAACCGGCTTTGATGGAAACGTGTGCTTGGATGACCGTGTTACCGCAGTCATGTGCTGAAGCAAGACGACCCCCCCCCCCCCCCCCCCACTGAAACACTTTTCCTGGACGTTGTGTGAATACGAAGGTTTCAAGCAGTTTCCCGCTAGTTTGCACGCCAAACTTTACTTAAGACTAATGGCTGGGCAAGTTGACATGAATTCATGCCAAAAATCTTGTAGCGCAGACAAAAGACAGGGGCACACAAAAAGAAAGCACAAGTGAACAGTATAGTAAAAACTGATTTATTTAGAAAAAGACTAAACATATCAGCACGAATAATCACCACAAATCGTGCGCGCAGCAAGACAAGACTTATATAGACTTAATACAAGTTAGGCCAAAATAAAAAAGGCATTTCTTCGTTTGTATGTTCTTTATGAGTGTGCTCACCTTTTTTGTGAACTACCAATGTAATTACATGAACGGCGCCAAGTTTTGTTAGTGGCGCAGCTGAGAAAAAGAAAAAGAAAACAAAAAACCCTTGATTTGTAGGATATATCACGCACGTTCAAAGCAACGTGACATGCTGCTAAGAAGGTAAATATGAAGACTGATTGATTAAGGGGCTTTTGAAAGTTGATTGATATTTGAGGCTTAACAGCCAAAACCACCATATGAATATGAAAAACACCGTAGTGGAGGGCTCTAGAAATTTCGAGCACCTGGGGTTCTTCAACGTGCACCCAAATCTGAGCACACGGGCTTACAACATTTCCGCCTCTATCAGAAATGCAGCCGCCGCACCCGGGCTTCGATCCCGCGACCTGCGGGTCTGCAGCCGAGTACCATAGCCACTATTGACCACCGCGGCGGGCCAGAACTTTTGAAATACTAAAGATATGAAAGCAATGCCGAGGAATAAAGGCAGTTTCGTCGCTATGCCGTCACAACGAATGCGACAGCTACAAACTGAAATGTGAAGTAAAAGCTGGGAGATACGATCAAGCGTAACTCAATAGAACGCAACAGAGCCGCTCCAGAGACCTCACTGTATTTCTGGCTGCCAATCCAAAAACGCGTAACGTTGAGAGAACAGCCACGTCACTACATTTCTGAATGTCTGACGAAATTTCATTGTGTAAGAGTGCAACGGAAGACTAGCTGACGCAAGCGATAGCATCTTACTTTACATGGTAAATCTCTACCACACAACGTACCCTCTTGCTTTCTGTCCATGGATTCTGGACATTTTGCAAGTTTTTTTGTTTTTTTGTGGGGGGGGGGGGCATTACGCTTGTCAACGCAAAACTTTCTTTGCCAGAACGTACACAAGAAATAAAATTGTCAGTGTTGACGAGCTTTGAATGACAGGACCAAGATAGGTTTCACTGATCCGAGGAAATGATATCGGTGAGTTTGGTGCTCTGAAACACAAGCCTGTGGTAAGGGTACTACAGCATAATAGAGAGTTGTGCTAGTTGGCTGGTATTCATAGTGCAACAGCGCAGAGATGAATCACAAAGAAGATTTCAACAACAGAAGCGCTGGTCAAAACTGCTGGATTAGTGAAGTCGGGGTTGACACACATAAGAGGGTATGAATACCAGCCAACTATCCTAACTTTCCAGTTTGCTGAAATTAATTACTTGTTCAACGGGCTTCTTTTAATGTGTGGTAACCTCGACTTCCCTAATCCAGCAGTTTTCACCAGCGCTCGTGTTGTTCAGATCTTATTTTTGGTTCCTCTGCACTGTTCCGCTATGAATACTGCAACATCATGAACTTAGCAACTTCAGCCGTCAAATGTAGCACCTGGCCAAGTTCTTTAAAAGTTTTTAGTAATTCAAAATTAAGGTTTATATAATGATTTCTACCCCTTTAAACCCCACATATCGATAAAACCTGCGCGTTGACTCATGTCTGTACGCGTCACCTCTCTCTCGCTTCACCCTCTGCACCTGTCGCATGTCTTAAGCACACACAAAGTGATAACACTCGGTTGGCTCGTTTATCTGCGATAGAGAGGACGCCGAAACATCCACCTCACCGTGGTAGTGAAGGCAAAAGACGTGTCAGCTCCGGTCCAATACTCGCCTCCACTCTAAGGAAACGGCAAGACGTCTACGCCAGCCATCGCTTCAACCGAATCTTCCAGCGCTCACCACAGCACCCACGTTAGCACCGTTCAACCCGTGACGCCACCCGCGCGCAAGCCGCTGCTTCGCATCCCACCAGGCTTCCCTTTGGGAAGATGGTGCGAATTTCGCTCTTTCTATTGTCTGTGTTTCACAACGTGTTAACCGTGGCTTGCAACTCAAGGTGCCATCCTATATGTAGGGCATGTGCAGTGATTGAGAATCAAAATACGAACTATGGATACAGTATTATTTAAGATGAGTTATATCATTCTTCCTACGACAGTACACGGTGATATCAGTATAATTTCGTCTTGCACGCTTAACTTGAGGTCCAAATCATTTTTAGCAGCCATATGATAAGGGGTAAAACAGATTACTCTAGAGCGAGCCCCCACAAAAGCTTATCAACTCACTCATTTACTAGTCACGTTTTACTCATACATTCTTGTACTTACATTTGCTCATAACCAACACATCATATCTATGGATATACATTTCTGCACACATCCCCACCAATGTCCTCAAACTTCATTTATGACTGGAAATTTGAACAAGCGATGCCGCTACTTTCAGCAATTTAAATAAATGAATGGCTACATTTGAAAGGAAAATATGGCAAATTTTGTTAACACAACAGTTTGAAAATCATGTAGGAAAAATTCACAAAGCTTTCACTTCGTAATTGTGCTTTACCGTGAGACGGATGGCGTCAATAATGTTGTGTCCGTCATCCCGATTGGCCGAGTGTTTTTCTTGTGAAAAATAATAGGGCACAAAGTTTTATGCAATACGGAGCGTGTATGTTGTAAAACAGGGTGTCTCATTGAAACTTCACCTCAACTTCCATGCGAACTTTGATATACAACATAACACTGGATGGGCACTCTTCTCTTGTGGCTCCATGCGTACAACTCTTGTGGTTTTAAACAGAACCTTTTAGGGATAAGTAATGCCCTAATTTCGTTTTAGCGTCTTCATAGCGTGTCATAGCAAAGTAATTTTGGCAAGAATGCTTACGTCAAAGCAAACGTTGCCTTTTGGCTATATTCGTACAGACATGGCATTGTTATCTATAGATATTGATTCAACACACCACTTATTCCTCTTAAATATTTCATATCAAGTTTTCGTTCATCAGCATGACACTTGCTGTGTACCTCAAACGCACAATACCGACCTGAAATGATAGGGCGACACGGCAGACACTCAGTCAACGAAAGCCTCGTTTTCAATTCATACAAATAGTGCCTAATGTTTGCCTACAGCATTGTGGCAGCCATTGTTTTGATCATTGTCTGCGAGAACCAAAGAGGACCTCGTGAGACTCTCTTATTTCGCTTCTAGTAAAGAAACAGAAAAAGACGCCGCTGCCCCCATCAAAAAAAAAAAAACGCAAGCTCAAGCCCTGCTGTGCACGTAGGTAATGAGGATAAGCGAGTTTGTTCTGACTATTACAGGGCAAGAAAATAATGGGATTGGCTCCTCCACCAGGAAATACAAAATAAGAGGTGACGTGAAACAGGGCTTAGAGGTCGAGGGCGTGGAACAAAGCTAAAGAACTCTACCATGCCGTCAAAAGTGCTGCTTCTGCGGGCGTAACAGAAGGGAGCTCCTTTCAAAATGCTAATGAGTGTTGGCGGGAAAAGCACACAAGAGTGCAAAAAAAGGAAGAGTAATCCATCGCGCCGCGTAAATAAAGGCAGAGAAGCAGAACGGGGAAGGCAAAAGCAATCCCTTAATGACGTTTTAATTGAATGGGTGATTAAGTCGTTTCGATTCCATTACGACTCCAACAGAGAGTTCACGAGAGAGCTGGCGATCTGGGAAGCGTCTACGGCAAAGTTTAAATCAACGAAACAGAAACTTGAATACCAATGTGTGCCTTATTAGTGTTTCTAGCTGTAGCAATACACTAAAAAAAAAACAAGGTAACTGAGGCCCAATGGTGAAGTAACAATTTCTATTTTGCGAAAAGAAAACAGGTTTCTTTATGTGTGTTCTCTCCGTTCAGTCATTGCTAATTAATTATTCATCCCGACTTCGTATCACCCATTAGGAACAAACAATGAAGGCCAAACTATGTATATATTTGTTCTATAGCAGGCCTTTCGAAAGCGCATTTGCGTTTCTAATTCGGGGCAGCTGCTATTCATCTGCTGCCTTTCTGATAGCCCTAATGGGAACGGCCACTCCATCTGGTACTCATTATTGGAAAACCATGACGAAGTGCGTACACGCGGAACGGTGGACGTTAAAAGAATATTTAATCATATGAGATTCCATCGCCACACATGTGTGTATAGCCCGGAAGTTACATATCGCTCGTTGGCATGATTGATTACACACTGGCAGTTTCGTTGACAGATTTGAAAACACGAGCAACCTTCGAAGGCACATGATCTCTGCAGTTCCGCGTGGTGGGTAGCATCTATTTTAATTTGCGATGAGAGCGAGTGATGGTCCTTCTGGAATGCGTAGCAGACGACAAAGCTGTAATTGTTGCTTTTGAGGCCTAAATGATCAGCCGTTTGATCGAAATTACTCTTATGCTGTATTTTACATTTAAGCATGCTGCACCAAATAACAATAGCTACAGACTACGGCTAATCGAATGTCGAATATCGTACATAGAGCGGGGCAATAGAATTACGGCCCCGGTTAACAATGTTGCTGTATCGATGTCCAAACGATTACAATTCAGCATCTTGCCGTCAATGGTGTCTGCACGAAATGGATTCGATGGTTATTTTTCATGCGCAGTTCGAAAACGCCACGCCATACATTTGGCTGCGCGGACAGGAAACATATGCCAGTCGAAAAAGTTAGAAACTCTGGTACCTGTACACTCTAAAAACGGCGGAGGGTATCACACGAGTTAAAAAGGCCAAGTTATTCTTCAGAGTGTTGTTCTACTCTCGAAGGGCATCAGATCGAGCGAAAAGCTTTTTCCCTGTGTTTGAAAATAGAGAGTGAAACTGCTTCGGGCTCCACCTCTCTCTGAAAGAGTGAAACGCCCATATCACTCTTCAGACATCAGCGAGTAAAACTCGGTTATACTCTTGCTCCCGAATTATATATGTATGCGCTGGCACACAGCGATTGCTTACTACAACCTAATAACCACACACATATGCGGTAAAAGGTAGTGCATTTGTTTGTTGAGGCGTTGGAGAGGAGTAATAAAAAACAGCATAATGCACCTCCCAGTGAGCTCAAGTGCACAGGAAGGCACTCGAAATTCTTATTGTCGGCGTTTTTCGCTGCCTACTTGTGCAGTTATGTAAGCGAGTATGATCTCATTGAGCCGGTCGCAGTGGGAACTAAATTCAAAGGGTTATTTTATATCAATATTCAATTTACTACCTACGAACATCGCGCTCACAGGATGCTGCCGTAAGCCCAACGTATACAGCACAGGTATACAGTTAAGTATTATGGCTGCAGTCGCAGGACGTGAACAAGATATATCCAAGTGGGTGAGAAAAACTGAATTCATCATTGTACGGTTAACAAGTGCAGCGTTTCCACACAAACATCACTGATTGCTTAGTGAGAGTGCGAATGCCATTGAGGTAATCGGTTAGTCTACTATTTCTTTACTGCAAAGCGTCTCGGACGGACATTCTGATCTCGCTAAGCGCAAAATAAACACTTGAAACGGAAGACCCGTAGTTCGTTTGGCTATAACACGCGCAGAAACCCTCAAGTCTGCAATTTTTAAACAAGAAAATACAGACTGAATACCAATATTACTTGTCACACACACACACACACACACACACATACACAATATAAAAAAAGCACAAGCCCTCAAGTGCCACCTTTCAGCGTGTTGTAACGGTAGCGTGTCAGGCTCACAGTCTAACTTGCCTGCGAGTTCTTGCGTTCGAATGTCTCTCGCATGATCGTTTCTATCCTCGGCTGTAGGGCTCGTATTTTTTTATTTTTTTTTTTAGTGCTGTAGGGCTCGTATTTAGTCATCGCAACGGTCTGCGCGCGCGGAAAACTGTCAATAACACTTATAAAGCCAAATTTTGGCCAACGCTCTGCAATTTTTTAGTGAAGTGTAGTCCTACTCGCTTTGATTGTTTTTTTTTGTGTGTGTGATGTAGTACGACAAATATTTTCCCGCCAAAACTTAACAAGAGTCGCTCTGCTGGTTGGGTGGTGAAGGGACTTGGCTACCGCCATACCAGTCGCCAGTCGTCTCTGTGCTTTCACGTAGTGCAGATCGAGTTAAAGGGTGCCTATAGTCATCCTCACAATGAACTTTCTTGGAGCAGCGTTACGCGGTGTAGCTTTATTTCGAATTAGATAAAACTGCGTGTGAGCTCTGTGGAACGGTCAGAGCTAGTCGAAGTTACGCAATGGTAGGGCCGTGCTTTAACGGCAAAAAGTGACGACAACAGAGCGCCTCTAACTTACTCGCTAAACATGACATCACCAAGCCCCCCGGCCACCCCACAGCTCTGATGTCTCTATCTGGGTCTTATTCCTTTTTTCCACGACGGAAAAGATTCACGAAAGCATGGCACCACGGCTGCGCCCAGTAGAGGCCCTAACGAGGTAGCTGTATATATTTTCAATTTTTGCGTTGCAGAAAGCTTCCGGTGATTGCCAAAGTCGCTGGAAACACTGTGTTGATGCAGAAGTGGCATAATTATAAAACTATTGTGTTAATGTGTTAGAGTTGCCCATATATATATATATATATATATATATATATATATATATATATATATATATATATATATATATATATATATATATATATAATATATATATATATGTGTGTGTGTGTGTGTGTGTGTGTGTGTGTGTGTGTGTGTGTGTGTGTGTGTGTGTGTGTGTGTGTGTGTGTGTGTGTGTGTGTGTGTGTGTGGTGTGGTGTGTGTGAGTGCGTGTGTGTGTGTGTGTGTGTGTGTGTGTGTGTGGTGTGTGTGTGTGTGTGGTGTGTGTGTGTGTGTGTGGTGTGTGTTTCAGCTCTACTATCTTCCGGACAGACCTGGTGCTATGCGAAATTTGCCTCTAAAAGGACGCACACAGATGAAGACGAGGATGGGCGGCGCCCCTCATTTTCTGTTCAGCTGAGCATGAAATATCCCACTTATAGTGAACTATTCAAAACTAGACGAAGTCATCTACACAGTTCAGGGCACAGATTAAGCAAGCACGTCTTTGATTGGATGGAGGTGTCGATGAAGATAACGCAGGAGTTCGAAGGATTTTACTGCAGTCGTTGCTTCTTACAAAAACAAAACAACTGTAACTATGTCAACGGAGAAACAGAGTACTTCATCTGTGGAGTCCACAATTATTTCTACAATAAATTTTACATCCCCTTTAATAAATAACTTGTGGTTTCACAGTTTTGCACTAAGTGTCCACACAAGAGAAGGTAGTCTATGCACTACAAGCACATATCCCTATAAATGGCTTAAGATCTTGGACCTGCGCTGATTTCTCAAAAACGCATGCGTACTCGCAATGAACTATCAAACAACACACCAATGCTACAATAAAAAAACAAGTAAAGAAACAAACCAGATGAAGACAGACCATCTGAGCATGTACTGGCTGGCACTCATCTGATATTTCCGCATACAAAAAAAAGACGAAAACGAAACACTAACTATGTACGTTTGTTCGAGTGGAAGGTGTCCAGCAAAATTGCAAAGACAGGCAACTACACGAAGAAGACGCTGGTCTTGTTTCCTACCCTTCTTGATAGAAGGATAATGTTAAAGATTTAGCAAGAATAACAAAAACAAACGACGGAAACCATCTCGAGTTGTACTGGATGTGTTGACGTGTGCTGTGTTCAAGTAGGTAATAGTAGTGAGATCAGAGCTAGAGAGCACCATGCAGGGTGGTGGCATTTGCCTCTGATGAGCAGTAAGTAATTTAAGACTAAGACAGCTATTGTGCTAGCATTATATAAACAATTACCAAATATATAGGGCAAACTAAACTATCCAAGAACGAAATTTTTCGAGTACGGAGTTCTGACGTCATTTTCGGTACTTTTACGAACAACTTCGCTTAGTTACTACCATCGGGCTTCTGCACAAAGCCACGTTTAAACCCTCCTCGAAGATAGCTGTGGCGTCGACATATGCAAAATAACCAACTATCATAAATAAATAAACGCAATTGCTGCAACCATGAGTCCTGCATGCACTACTTGACCGGAACTTGGAAGCACGTGGGGTGAGTACTCGACTAACTCGGCAGGTCTTATGGAGCACTCCGTCTTGTTTGGTCCTCAAAGCAACTGGATGCATTATTACCAATTTAGTGGCTGTGCCCTGGCTTCTTTTCCGTATGAGTGAACCAGCTTTCTTTTTTGTACTTCCTTCGAACGTCTCAATTTTCGGGAATAATGAGCGCTCCTAGGCGAACCGAATACACACGTTCCTCGTATAATAACATCTCTGTCTATACGCTTCGGAGCGAGACAATACAATCCACTGTGTACTACAGCAAGACTCCAGATAATGATGCACTGCGAGGCGTTTACGGAAACGTGCTATAGGCGCACGTGGTTAAGCCCGCAGGCACAATGTGACAGGTTTGCGCGAAAAGATAGATCGGATATATTTCTCCTTCTTCTTAAATCCATTCGCCTTGTTTGCAGATCGTCCTTCATAATGTGCGTACGCCACCTTGGGCATGTATGTTCTAGAGGAATCGGTTGCGATGAGAGCGTCTTGAACGCTTTTGCAGGAGCGGTGTTCAGGAAATGACGATAGAGACATTGAAGTTGAGAAAAATACCACAAACACCTTAAACCGCCACCTTACACGCGCCGTATTTATTACGCTTGAACAGGCATTGTCGAGTTTAGTTAAATAAATTTTATTTTTCCTGCGGTTGTGCCGGGACTAGTCTTCCAGAGATCTACTGTTCAAAGAACATCTTCCGAAGAGGCATACATCTCTGATTCTGTTAACAGGTCGTATTCATCAGCTTGGTCCCCGTTAAGCTGTATATTTTATAGAACCATTCACTAGAACCATTACAAAATAACTGTTTCGACATTTATTACACTTGTTGCACATGTACTCAGCTCAGCCCCGCCGTGGTGGTATAGTGGCTAAGGTATCCTGCTGCTGACCCGCAGGTGACGGGAGGTAATCGCAGCTTCGGCGGCCGCATTTTCGGTGGAGGCAAAAATGCTGTAGGCCCGTGTGCTCATATTTCGATGCACGTCAAAGAGTTCCAGGTGGTCAAAATTTCCGGTGCCTTCCACTACGGCGTCTCTCATAGTCCTATGTTGGCTTTGGGACGTTAAACCACACATATCATCATGTTCTCAGCTCAAGAGGTTGTCGACGTCACTGCTTTATATATAGCCTTATGCTGCTATGAGCTAGCACCCAAAGAGAGCCCTAAAGTTTTCATTGTCAAAAAATGTTTCAGGGCATGAAGCGGCTTGGCGTGCAGCACGTATACATAAAGCATAAAAAACATTGCCGTCATAGAAACATAGCGGCGAGTAAGTAAGCAAACACTCATCACAAGTGCATTGGGGCCAATGTTGTCGTCTCTAGACTGGTGGAAAATATCAAACGTATCGCGAAATATCAGTTGAATTATTTGTAATATGTAAATCTAGCTCAATTTCATTGCCCCGTGTTTTAAGTTGATCCACACAAGACGGCTCCCCCAATACGTCAATGTGGCTTCACCATCACTTTTATTATTCAGTGAAACATCTCCCATTCTTACGCGTGCCTTCGAGATGCGAATCGTAGATGCGAATATCATAGTCGACAAACTGCTAACCTCGTTTGAGCAGGCGCAGTCATGCTGCGACGTAACAGACTTGCCTGCGTCGCAGCTCCCATGTGGCGGGTTACTACATGCCCTTTTTATAACGGAACTGTATATGGCTTTAGGATAAGTCATAGAGTTTCCTAAACTTAACTAGAGGGAACTCTGGCGCTGCAATCGCTCAGCGACCATGGGAATTATAGGTAGTTCACACGTTTGCCTAGTATTCGTACTTGCGGGCAGCGAATCGTACTTGCGGCTTCATTTATTGCAGGTTACAGTTTTGTTTTGTAGGAGAGAACGAACCCTTTCGAACTTTGTGACATGATTCGAAATGGTAAGCCTGAAAAATAAGGTTGTGAAGCGCAAACGCTCAACAGTTGCTAATGTTTTTTTTGTTTTTTTTTTGTAAAAAAATAGCTCGAAGCCACATGAACACACACGGAGCCAAGAGCAGGCCAGAAGTACAAAAATTAGACAAACGTGTGTACTACCCTTCATTGCCATGCTCGTTGAAGCACCATGTGTTGCACTTCCCTTAGACACTAACGACAGAGTTCCCTCTAGTGTATATTAGGAAACTCTATGGGATAAACGAAAATCCGAGTGGTCTCTAGTGTGCATAATACATTGCGAAACGCATTTAACCGCTCATTACACTCCTCCATGACCATGATCATACGAGACACAGTGGGCGGCATGTGATATAAACACTGTAGTAAACCCAAACTAAAAGTACCTAATGTCATTAAGAAGCACGAACATATGTTACCAGTAATTGTGAAACACTTCAGGGCCACGGCGGGTTGAACCCACTGCTAAAAGCTGGGGTCACCCGTTTCTGCTTCCGCTAGTTAACCGTTTTACAGAGTACTGGGGTGGTGATTTTTTCCCTCTTTTTGTATCAGTGTCATCGTTAGCACGCCCATATGCGGAGCCCCATACAGATAACAGCAAGAACGACTTTTCAGGATTTTTCAAACAGTAGTATGCTTGTCAATTTTCTTGAAACCACGTTAAAGAACCCCAGGTTGTCGAAATTTCCGGTGCCCTCCACTACGGCATCTCTCATAATCACATGGTGGTTTTGGGACGTTAAACCCCACATATCAATCAATACTTTCATTTTACGGATTATACTGTCGCTTCACTGTCTGCCGCGTGCGGCATCGGCATCCTCTGAAAAGTTCGTAATCAGGCAGCTGCTCTGGCTCGATGGGACAGGACGTGTGCGGATGCGAGGGCTCGCTAACCATCTTAGTCGATGCCCATAATCAAGATCGATGACGTAACGGTTGAATATTCTGATAAAATTGATTACTGCGCCCAACCATCGACCAAAATTTTCGCATCAGTTACTGTTGCCTCACCGCTGACGTGCTATGCAGGATTGGCCGAGTTTAGCGAAACTCAGGATCTTCCCAAGCTCTGGCGACACCACCTTATGATTGAGCCAAAAGTACCAAAAAATCGAATCCACCCCTCAGCACGCTGTGTTTCACTTGTTACGAGAAAACCAGTCATCGCATCAAGGACGGTTGACTACGTTGGACGGTGTTTTCAAACGAGAGGCACCATCTTTCATTTGTTTGTCGTTCCACTGAGTGCAGAAGTGCACCCATGCAATAAAATTGTCCGAAACTTTTCGTGACGATATATGTTAGAGGCACGGGGTGTTTAAGTTTATTTTTAAGCGTTTATGCCTGCACTAAGACTAGAAAAATCAGCATGGTAGCCTCTGAGATTAGTACATGCCAAACGTCTGACAACATCGCGACCACAGCTAAACACAAGGCCACGTGATATTCATCACGGTCACTCTGTATATTCAAGTGCGCTGCTCGGCCAGTACGCGTCGTCTTTGTTGTCACCAACCGCTAGCACCCTTGCAAGTGCAGCCGGCTCATTAGCTATTAGCGGCAAATCTCCTAACGCTGTGGGTCTGTCCCTCCTAGTTTGTGGGACGTGATCGCCTAATTAATGAATCACTCTGCAAATACAGACGGATGGACGAACGAACAGACGCACGGACGCACAGACAGACAGACAGACAGACAGACAGATAAAACAGATATCGGTTTATCTGTCTTTATCGGTTTACCGATAAAACCCTCCGAAGCTTCACCCCACTATTCATCTTCCCTCTGTAGATATGTCGTGATTTTTTTTTGGCTTTACGTTATACCTAAATAGTTAGGCCAGGACCTGCTATAACCAAGCTAATTAGACCAAGTTACGGTAAGGCTGAGCTAATTACCCCACTTCTTAAGAAGACCATGCTGATAAAGTTTTGTAAAGCTAGAACCGGGCTAACTAAAGCATGCTAGTTGATGAGCTAACTTACTGTGATTATTAGCGCGACATTAATCGAGAAGACGCTAAGTAAAACTATGTTATGAGCCCTTACTAATATCATGACACTTAGTAACCTGCTAACTGGGATTACGTTTATTACCTCCATACTCATCATGGTGTCGCCAATTGCGCTCGAGATAATTCCCTTCTAAGTGAAGCCTTATCAACGAAAACAAGAGAGCTCACTGTATAATGGCCGCTAAGCCTCAGCCAATCGAAATTAAGAACGAACTTATGCGGTCTTCGCTTCGAAGCCGACCACGCCGATAAGTATACAACAAAGTTGAAAAGCTGCAAGAAGCTGGGTTATCACAAACTCCTCTATGGATTTAGCCTGGCACAAGTAGTGTAAGCTCACCAAATTAGGTTGTTTGCAAAGAAGCTGCCGCTTAGCGTTCACCGCATCTAACGCTTGACAATCACATCAGCACCATCGCAGTCGCGAGTAGAACACGGGCCTTCTCAGAATCAACGAGTTCGTATCCGAGTTCACGCGTCAATCAGTTTGATTGACAGATGCCCACGGCCAAGATCAGGTACGCCCACCACGTTTGCTCTTGGTGAGGAGCAGTACTCACGTCGAGCGGCATGAGTGATCAATAAGCTTTATCGCGCAGACCATGCGCACACGCACCCAGAAGTAAAAGTTATATCACCATGCGGCTACGATGTCTTTCATTCAATTCACCCGTGCTCACGACGTTTCCAATGAGAGCCGCGTTACCGCCATGATGCGAGCGCCCCTGGTGACCACAGGTTTTTACATTTATCTGAAATACTCATAGACGCGAAATGAGCAGCAAGAGAGTGCTGCGTGTGCACCCTAGCTGCCTTCAAAAGTGCAAATTTTTATGCTGCAGGTGGAATGGGAGAACCTGTGCGAAAGAGGAGATACGCCCACGAACACGCCTGTTGGAGCGCGTGTTGAGTTTGCAAAATGACAGCACGATCATCACGCTTACGTCGCTGCACTGCTAAAATGTTGACTGAGTGGCGGCGCTGGCGTGCTCGCACGCGGTGTTTCTTTGATAACCTCCGCAAATGTATCACATGCTTTTCCAATGTCACGCGCGTTCTTGAACCCATTTTAATCAACGCCTCTATCACCAAGACCACCTAGACTTTTTTTCAAGGCCTCCGCAAGCCTCCGTCTGGTCAGCGTGACGTCACTGCTGTGAGATCTGTGAGAAAGCAACGCTCGACTGGCTGAGGTCGGAATGGCTTGCGGATTCTGTTCGCCAAACAGACAGACAATCTTTTTTTGCTTCGAAACAAGTTTTCAGTAGGCAAACTGTAGGAAATTATTACCTACTATCTAACAAAAAAAGCTTAGCAATATTTTATCTTTCAAATGATGTACTTATTTACTTGATTTATTCACGCTTTAAACATTTTTGTGCACAGCCGAGCAAAATTGGCAGTGCATGAGAGTGCGTCTGGCCACATTTCTCTTGTGCTGTGTGAGCATGGTTGGGTAAACTACGCAATATGCCTGGAGGCTGCTGTGCACCGGGGTGCAACTCTAACTATGCTCATGGACCTAAAGCCCGCGTCTATCGGTTTCCGATGGACGCCGACCAAAGAACCGCATGGACGAGAGCGATCCCTCGCAAGGAATTTGCGCGGGGGGGGGGGGGAAGGGGCCCTCCTAACCTCTCCCCCCTGGCCACGGGCCTGCTTCTAGGTGTAAATCTCTGAGAAAAAAATGCTACGAGTGCAACTGGGCCGCGGAACGACAAAACGCGAACGTGTGCCGGTCATTTGAGTGAAGCCAGCTTCCAGGCAGATCTCACAATGATGACGTCACGTAGGCTTGCGGAGGCCTGAAAAAAAGTCTACCTGGTGTTGCTATCACGCGCCCCGCACTCTCTTCATGCGAGGGCCGCCGCAGAGCAAGCTCAGAGGAAATTCGTTTGCCTGAGAAACTCGGGTCCTTCGGCATCGCACCCCGGGTCTCATTGTGTGTGTGTGTGTGTGTGTGTGTGTGTGTGTGTGTGTGTGTGTGTGCGTGTGTGTGTGTGTGTGTGTGTGTGTGTGTGTGTGTGTGTGTCCCTCGATCCCTCGCAAGCGATCCCTCGCAAGGAATTTGCGCGGGGGGGGGGCGAAGGGGCCCTCCTAACCTCTCCCCCCTGGCCACGGGCCTGCTTCTAGGTGTAAATCTCTGAGAAAAAAAAATGCTACGAGTGACACTGGGCCGCGGAACGACAAAACGCGAACGTGTGCCGGTCATTTGAGTGAAGCCAGCTTCCAGGCAGATCTCACAACGATGACGTCACGTAGGCTTGCGGAGGCCTGCAAAAAAGTCTACGTGGTGTTGCTATCACGCGCCCCGCACTCTCTTCATGCGAGGGCCGCCGCAGAGCAAGCTCAGAGGAAATTCGTTTGCCTGAGAAACTCGGGTCCTTTGGCACCGCACCCCGGGTCTCATTGTGTGTGTGTGTGTGTGTGTGTGTGTGTGTGTGTGTGTGTGTGTGTGTGTGTGTGTGTGTGTGTGTGTGTGTGTGTGGGTCCCTCGATCCCTCGCAAGCGATCCCTCGCAAGGAATTTGCGCGGGGGGGGGGGAAGGGGCCCTCCTAACCTCTCCCCCCTGGCGACGGGCCTGCTTCTAGGTGTAAATCTCTGAGGAAAAAAAATGCTACGAGTGCAACTGGGCTGCGGAACGACAAAACGCGAACGTGTGCCGGTCATTTGAGTGAAGCCAGCTTCCAGGCAGATCTCACAATGATGACGTCACGTAGGCTTGCGGAGGCCTGAAAAAAAGTCTACGTGGTGTTGCTATCACGCGCCCCGCACTCTCTTCATGCGAGGGCCGCCGCAGAGCAAGCTCAGAGGAAATTCGTTTGCCTGAGAAACTCGGGTCCTTCGGCATCGCACCCCGGGTCTCATTGTGTGTGTGTGTGTGTGTGTGTGTGTGTGCGTGTGTGTGTGTGTGTGTGTGTGTGTGTGTGCGTCCCTCGATCCCTCGCAAGCGATCCCTCGCAAGGAATTTGCGCGGGGGGGGGGGGGAAGGGGCCCTCCTAACCTCTCCCCCCTGGCCACGGGCCTGCTTCTAGGTGTAAATCTCTGAGAAAAAAAAATGCTACGAGTGCAACTGGGCTGCGGAACGACAAAACGCGAACGTGTGCCGGTCATTTGAGTGAAGCCAGCTTCCAGGCAGATCTCACAATGATGACGTCACGTAGGCTTGCGGAGGCCTGAAAAAAAGTCTACGTGGTGTTGCTATCACGCGCCCCGCACTCTCTTCATGCGAGGGCCGCCGCAGAGCAAGCTCAGAGGAAATTCGTTTGCCTGAGAAACTCGGGTCCTTCGGCATCGCACCCCGGGT
>NW_023608815.1:0-25729 GCF_013339725.1 Rhipicephalus microplus | reverse complement strand
TGCCCCCCCCCCCTCCCTCTTCCTTGCCTCCTTACCCGCCACTCGAACGAGAGGGAGGCTCTTCAGCGTCAGAGACTCTGGACTCGCAAAAAA
The DNA here is from genome assembly GCF_013339725.1 of Rhipicephalus microplus. Classification (NCBI taxonomy): domain Eukaryota; kingdom Metazoa; phylum Arthropoda; class Arachnida; order Ixodida; family Ixodidae; genus Rhipicephalus; species Rhipicephalus microplus. Next base: position 25,636 of record NW_023608815.1, on the reverse strand, counting down.
GGTTAAGGATGCCAGCACGACACAACAATTCTGCTTTCGCTTCGACGTTCGTGAGTGTGATGGACGTCAGAAGAAGTAAAGAGAATGATTGATCTATACGAAAGTAAATCAAGAAATGAAAATTGAAGCATGAAATGTAGTAGACTTGCCGTTGTAGTTTGAGCATATCTTTTGGGTAAAAGATAGATACGACCCTCTGAATTTTCGCGCGTAACTTCGATATAAAGACCAAACTCTTTAAGCGCAGGGAATGACACTAAGTGGTTAACAGCACCAGGAAAATAAAGGTTACATTAACATTTTTTTATCAAGGCTGTCTTAAATGGCCATAGTACTTCCAAGCAGTTTGATTAGATTGCTGCATATTAATTAAAAACAAAAAAAAACTTGAAGATGAATATTTATCAACTTGTGTACTTTCGTCTTGAGAATACAGTAGTTCCCTTTATTCTTCATCTTTTTGGGCTAGTTGAGAAAATCTTTTTGGCTCCGCATTACAGATCAGTTTTAGCACTGCTTGTCTAGGCTTCGAGATAATGGGCATGGAAATAAAAAAGAAGTTAACAATGGGACAGAACAGTGATTTTGCTTGTTCCCTAAAATTTGCTGCCAGTTTTGCCGGGATTTCTAGAGTTTGTTTAGAGTGGTAGTTACATATGGCGTGCAGGGCAGTGCTTGGGAACGACTCTTTAGTATCTGTACGTGCGGCTCCAGGCATGCAGTCACCAATACTTCTCAAAAAAGAGACAGCCACAATGTCACAGCGCCGCAACAGCAGTGTCTGCGCCTATACTTTCAACATACAAGAAAGTGCTTGGAACCTTGGCTACCAGAAAAACAAGGTTACATTTTACTCCGTTCGACTCCCTTCTGGAGCACTCTTGTGCATTAGAGTGCGCCTGTATGCCCATTTACATTGCTCCCTCTAATGATTCGTTCTGTGACACAAAAATATATACAGTATTGGTGTTGAAGCGGACACGCAGAAAAAAAAGAACGAAAACAACATAAACACCAAAATTGGCTCCTATCATCAGCGACTAACTGTTTTTGTGTGTGTGTGTGTGTTTAATAACGATCACGGTGAGTCACCACTTGAATTTGCGAGCCCCATTCTTTCGAGTGAGGATTTGGTGCATTCGGAGTCCCTGCTGCTATAAATGTCTCTTGAGAGGAGGACATAGCGTTCGGCTACAGGAACAGTCAGAAGCCGTTATACTTTCGGGGTCTGGCTTCGGATGAGAGGTCGTGAGTTATACTATACAAAAAGAAAGAAGGGTGCCAAAGAGATGCGGCAGACATCAGCTGCAGGGGGTCGTAATTCTCAGAAAACAAAAGAAGGTGGCTTCTTGTCAAAAGGTGTCTCTTCAAGTAATCACGTTACGCGAACTGGAACGATATCCGAAAAAAAACGTAACTACATAAAAAAAACAGTGTGAAAGAAAGCACTAAAGCATACATGTGGAGGTTGTGTTCTTTAGCAGGTAGGCCAAACTGAAAAGGCGGAAGTAACGAGGTAAATTCGTCCCTCGTTAAGCAAGCTTTGCAGCATTCATCGTATTGTAGATTGCTAACTAAACTGGTCACGTGTGTACTTCATCGCTTTTACAGTATCATAAAACCGGGCACTTAGCGCGTAGGCAGGATAACAGTTAGTCATTAAGGGTAACTGACTGGATTCCCAGTGAAGGCAAGCGGATGACGGGGAGAAAGAAAGTTAGGTGGTCAGATAAGATTAGGAAGTTTTCGGGCATCTGCAACCTTCCTAATATCTAGTGGCAGGAGCAAGGTGGCAGCAGCAAGCACAGGACTGAGTTGACTGGCGGAACATGGGAGAGACCTTTGCCTGGCAGTGGACGTAGTCAGGCTGGTGATGATGATGATGATGATGATATAATGGCAACCAATAATAATGCATTTCGGCGCGAGAGAACGAACGTCCGAAGACTTCCCGTAATCTAAATGTCGTGCGATGCTCGTCTGCACTTAAACTGAAACTTCTTATGTATCTTACCCGCAGTTCACTTTAATATGTTTCCTAGTTTTGTGAGGCGTGGAACAAAGGAAGAAGCTTTGCAGGCTGATTTTCGTGAAACCATGCCTCTATGCAAACAAAAGAGGGTAAAGAAGGTGGGGTATATACTGTGGCGGTGGGTTCTATAAACATTCGCTTGCGGATGGCTCTTGGCAATACCGTGTTCACATAAGGATTGAGACGAGGGCGTTGGTGGTGGTTTTTTTTTTTTCGCTGTGTGGCCTGCGCAGGAATCGACGTCTATAAGCTTGACTTTTCATCTCCCAGGAGATCATAATTGGTGATTTCATATTAGGCGCCTCGAAATATCTAATTATGTGCCTTAATAAAATTTTATTAATAATATTATTATCTGGTGTTCGATACGTTTATGAGACACACCGTTCAGGAGCGCCATCTTGTATGCATTAAGGGTAACTGACATCACAAGGTACATGGGAACAGGGTAATGATTGCATCAGAGGCTTTTTATTATGTATTGTTGTACCATAGTGATGGACATCAGTATATAATGCTTACAGTTTGCTGACGAATGATTAGATAAAATCTTTACACGTCGCTTTAAACGTGACGAGCTAAGGTGCACATAGTGTTGCATAAAATAATCAGAATAACTACACAGTAATGAAAGCCGACCATTGATGTACACCGCACCGCGCGTGCTGGCACCACGTCAGCCAACACGACGTGCAACGCTCCACCACAAAGTGCTCCTTCAATGAACGGTGAAAGCACATAAGATAGGCGATTTCGAAAAAGACGCGGCACGCACGATTTGCATCATGGCTGCCATTCCGCGCACGTGCAAAACGTCGTGAATGGCGTAGCTTCCGACGGCGGCTGCTAGGTTAAAAGTAGTCACCTGCACAGATAGCAGTACGGTGATTAGCACTAACGGCAAAAAGCACCCTGTGCATTGGTTTTTTTAACAAGATGTGATTGAAAGTAGCCTCTGAGCGCTACTGTCCTCCGCAGGCACCTTCCGGTACAGAGGTAGCATCGACTACGTCTGCAGACGGCAAAACCAAAGCATTGATTAGTTTTTCCGTGAGTGCCAGTGCATTTGAGCCATATGGAAACACCGTAGAGCGAGGACAAGGATTGCGAGTCCTTCCGAGAAGATTCGTCCCTATTTAGAGAAAGAGCGGAAAAAAAATTGCATCTGTGAATAATCTGCCCCATTTTGATCCCTCAAAGCTTTCTGAAAAGAACTTTATTAGTCAAACGAACCGAAATGCTGCACAATATTTGAAAAGCCTCAGCGTTTTGTCACGCTACTGAAGCGTATCCTAAGGGGCGCGTAGCATGAAGCAAGTGATTGGGATCCGCTGCGCGAAGTGTCACAGCGATTGAAAATGTTCACAAGAAAACGGTGTGCTCTTTCAATGAAGCCATCGTATTAATTTTCAATAATTATGCTAATAGATAAGAAGCCATCTTGGACTAAGTTGTGCTCTGGTATAAATAACTCTTGAACCAGAAGAATGAATTTCGTGGCGCTTTAGCTTTTTCCAGAAACTATTTTTGAATATTAAGACAACCAGAAGTAAGTTCTTGCCCGGAAGCGCGTAGAAGAGAAACAAAAGCGTCACTCCGTGGTCGTGCCAGGAAAAATCGAGGGATCCTTGAGCTTCGCCTTTAGGAGTTGAACGAGATAGCGGTATCTTGTTTCTATATAGTGAGTACTTCAAGCACATAGCGCATACTTTCTAAGTGTACGAGCTTACTCGTGTAGTTCAAATTTTGCACTACTACATTCAAGTAAATAAAGTTGAATATGGCTTTTGTCAGTCTACCTGTCACATATGGTTGCATTATTTTTAATAAGTTGCGTGCTTTTGAACAAAAAGAAAACTGTGCAATTGAAATGTTTTGGAATTTTCTGTGCATCCAGTACGTAGTCCTAAGTGAATTTGTGCAGTAACATGTGTGTTTCTCGTAATCGGTCGCCGGCTCTAAACCATGAAGTCTTTGTGACAACCTCACGCTTTGACGTCCGATGACAATGTATGCTCGTACCACGCAACATTACTGCGATATACGTGATGAATTGCGAAGCCTGTATACAGGGCGTGTGTGTTCGTAAAGCATGAAAACATGTAAAGCATGTTAAAGATTTTCAGGCAGAGTAAAATATTTTGACTGTATTTCCAAGCAGAGGCGTGGCTGTGTCGTAGAACATCTACTTGCCACACAATTAACCTGCTTTCGATCCTCACTTGCACTCGGCAATAGTTACTATTTATTCTATTTGCATCTTTTTCAACCTTTCGGTCACGGACAATATTATGCCTTTCGCTCACGAGAATTGACACCTACGCCTACGCTGACGTCAACATCACCATGCCGACACCGACGCCGAGCCGACGTCGGAATTTCAGCGAAACGAGCTCTTTAATGGCGTTTTAGAGTGAAAGCTTTGATAAGATCACAACAGGGGTCACGTGCGCCGTTGTTCAACACCGCCACCAGTGTCCGAAACCACTATCGCTCGAAATAAGGAAAAATAAATTTTAGCATTAAAAAAAAAACGCCAGGGACACAATTCTTTTCTTACACGGGTCCCCTGTGTGCCAGCCCAGTATTCTACTACAGTGCTACGCCACTGCTTGGCGCGCTGTAGCAAACTGGTCTTAGGCAGACCCGATGTGGGGAAAGAAATTGCGTTAATGATATAATAACGCGTTTTGAAGAGCAAAGGAACAACCAGGTGTCACAAAATGCGAATTGCACTATAGAGTGGGTCATGGAATGCTCTATTTCATTACAAGAGCTTGTACTTGTTTACCTGTTAGCTGTGGCCCATACCCACTGTTAGGTATTGTGAAAATTAAAAATAATCGAGCAGAGCCTTGGACAGTGATGCACAGCCACGCTGGCTGATTGGCCATGAACCGCGCATTTTTCAAAAAATATTCGTGATTATTATTTCATATGTCGCCTAGTAAAAGACGAAAAAGTGACAACGTAACAAAATTTTAAATACTAACAATAGACGAGTAAAAACGTAGATAGTAACTCTAAGCTGAGTAATTGAAGAATAATTAGGAATGAAAAAAAAACGCAATGTAGACAATAGTAGTATCAGTTGGTTTTACGATCTAAATCTCTCTGAACATTTAATAAACTTTTTCAAGGCATCAACATCTGTACCGTCATTGTTGCCAAGGGACAAAATTCCGAAACTTGGTACACTTGAATATAGTCTAAAGTGTCGGCAAACGGCAGCTAAAGTATTTTCCACAACCTATGGTATCTGTTACAAGAAATGAGATAACATTCTGTTGCTTCATCCGCTCCACGAAAAGAACAGCAAGGCGAAGCTGCCAGACAAGCTCTCTGTAAATACAAATGGAGATATGGAGTCTGCCTTCTGTCATAATTCTTCATCATCGTCAGCCACAACATAACAAATTGCTCAAAATTTTCTGCAACTGTGCAGCGAGTACCGCGCTTCTCCGTAGAATGACGAAGGATGGCATAGTGAATGCCTACCTATACTACACAATGATTTATGGCGTAGTGGGTACCCTGCAAGTGTGCCTGTAGCAGCTTCCAACACAGTGTTAAAAAAGCCCGTGATAGGCCGCTGTTCAAGTTTTCGCTGTGACTGCGCTGCGCGGTCCGCGAAGGCCAGGAGGTTTAATAGGCAACGTTGTATTGTGTTCAGAGTTCTACGTATGTCGTGAAAAATTTTCATCAACGCCATAAACCCACCTGGAGCATATGTATCCCTGAACTGGCCACACATTGCGTCATGAGTGTACTCCAGGAACTCCAAAAACATCATTGCAGAAGAAATCGTACCGAGCATTCTATTGCGTGCCTTGATCCATAGCCAAGCTTTTGTTACTTAGCAGGGACGCGTCCCGATGTAAACGCTTTTCTTTTGTACGCCTTAGCATATATTTTTTTCACGTTCACAGGGCCCCTTACTACGTCACTGGGTGGCATGTGCCTGGCTACCACTTGGTCAATGTCACCATGCACTGCGCATGCTCACTGTTGGTGGCTGTCGTCGCGCGCCGTGTGATGAGGATAGCTTCTCTCCATGCGTGCCTGGCCGTGATGCTGTTCACCGCTCATCCAGTACACACTGAGGCTGTGAGTGTTTGTGCCAAACTTGGAGAACTTGCGCCGGTCCTAATTCCTTTTGAGCATCGCACTTTTCGAGTATTTACGTCAGTTCATATATAAATTGTGTTAAAATGGCCACTTGCGTTGTCTCTTTACCATAACAGATGAAAAAAGCTGTCACACTAAACCTAGTAGTGTTCAGGAGAATATGAAGGCTATCAGAGATGGATATTCTCAAACAGGGGCTGTTGTAGGAGCCTTTCTTTCGACGAGTGCTCTTCCCTTTCGTTCACTTTTGCAACTCCCCGTTTCCATGAATATCCATCCTTTTGCACATATCATACGACTCAAGAACCTATGATAATATATCACTAGCAGTGCCTATGACTACAATCAGCCCGAAGCGGCATGTCGAAGTCTCTAAAGAAACATTCATTATGATTAAGTCACTGCTGTTGCTCTTCGAGATAAATCTACATTACCGGCTGTTTTAGTGGAAAACTTATTGGGACTCTTAGCCACATCTACAGAGTACTATTTTTAATGCAGCGAGCAATGATCAACCTCCACGTCTCAGACTCGTACTCAACTGTTGTATGATAAGGTTAATGCAACTGGCTACTTTTCTTTGCCTCAAGTGGTACCAATTGATTGTGGCATATCACAATATATTTCAGTATAAGCAAAAACAAAACAGGCGCGCTTCCTCTATTAGGAACACTCACTTTATTCTTACACGCAGGGCCCACGTGGACAATACGGTGCTGCGGCAGTTTCTATGTATGCCGGTTACCTCGGATATTTTTTTTCTCGAGTTACGCGAAAATGAGCTAGCTGGTAGGTACTCGTGTTGAAACGACTAGACGTGCAAACGCGGAAACAAGAAACACTACGGGGTTTGTTATGCCTTCACGTCTCTCCTGTATGCGTGTTCGCAAGCCCTGTCTTTTTCGAATCTCCCTCTCGCACTTGGCTAAAGGCACAATTCGTCTTCAATATTCCAGTAATCAAAGTCACAAACACTTACAAAACAATAAGGGAAGAGGTTGAATATTATGACAGCCAGACGCCCTTACCACACACTGATTATTTCCATTTCTCATCCTGCCGCAGGTGTCGAGTATACTGGGCCGTGCTGAAGTTCTGTGCTGCTTTTTCTTTCTGCTATCTTTCCTCTGTTACTGCTGGTGAGACAGCGCATAAGGTAGCAGTAATTAGGCACCTATACGAATGATGATTTTGCGCGTGGCGACCCACACTGTGATCTCGAACTGTGCTATGCTATCATTTCAGCGTTGTAATAATACCACAAAAAATTAACTCTTCTTTTTGCCTGCAGTCAAAGTTCGTTTCATTTCTGAAAGTGAAAATTTCCTCTGTATTCCAAATGTTCTGTTCGATCATTCTTGTTTTTCAATCATATGTGGGGTTTAACGTCCCAAAACCACCATATGATTATGAGAGACGCCGTTGTGGAGAGCTCCGGAAACTTCGGCCACCTGGGGTTCTTTAACGTGCACCCAAATCTGAGCACACGGACCTAAAATATTTCCGCCTCCATCTGAAATGCAGCCGCCGCAGCCGGGATTCGAACCCGCGAACTGCGGGTCAGCAGCCGAGTACCCTATCTGCTAGGCCACCGCTGCGGGGACATCATTCTTGTTTTTCTTCGGTTATATAGCATATAACTTGCCACCAAAAGCATTTCCCCAGCTTTTATGCAGGTGATTTGCACCTAGTCAAACCATGGTACTACTGGTCTTCACACAATTTAACCTATACTTCACATAGCCGGCAGGATGCCTACAATATATAAAAAAATACCTGGAACTTTTGCACAGTAAACATGAGCTAGGGTAAAATACAAATAAAATTATGACACAATGTAGCCAATGATCAAAGCGGGTCGATTGATCAGCACAAAGTAACGCCTTATGCCTCTTAATTTCTTCAAAATATAATCAACACTATTTTTCACACACACCTTTGGAAGAAAATGATATGATTCATCTCAAAATTGTGAGAACATTTCGCGTCTTCTTACAATGCTAGTTTATATTCTTGGTTTCGAATATTTTTACATATTCTCGTGAAAACCGTTATCCAGACGACTCAACTTTTAAGAGTAACAAGGGAAACGGGCAGTTGAAATGGCTTTCTGAAAAAGCCGTGACGCCATATTTTCTATATAACAAGTTGATGGCATTTTTTGGCTGCCGTAGAAAAGCATTGTCAACTATCGAGCTTTGAACTTCTCTGTTTTGGATTTCGCAGCTTGATACACATACATTGCAAGCCTGAAGATTGCAGTCTTATGACTTTCGGAAACGACTGGAAAGTCAGAACGGTCTTCGTCGGGTCTTTGCGTCGAAGGAGGCTCTTTGACAGTTCGTTGGGACGTGGCTTCACCCCCAGGAGCCGCGGTTTCTAGTTTCTTCTGTGGGGACTCGGTGACCGGCCTCTGAAAGGAGCTAGGATGACGAGGGAATGCTAGGTGACGTGGAGCGGCGAGATGCTGGTGATCATGATTGGGGGCGTTGACCAAGGCGAGGAGCTTGCTGGCCCGTAAGGTACGCTTCGATGTCGCGAGGACGCTCACCGTAACGCGGGCACCGAGCATCAGGGTGAAAGCCACGGAGACCAAGTTGGCGGTACTGGCAGTTACGGTAGACGTGACCCGCTTCGCCACAGTGGTAGCAGAGTGGACGGTTATCGGACGCCACAAAGGCCACACGCTGGCCTTTGTGGCGTTCTGCCGCGATCCAGATGGACGATAAGTTGGTGCACTCGGAAACCTTGAGGCGGGTGGCGGAGTCGAAGAGGTGCCCTGGAATCGATGGCTAGCACGATCCATTCTCCCCATGGTGGGATCAGGGCCATGTGGTGCAGGAGATCGCAGAGCCACCGCATAAGTCAGAACAGTGGCCTCAGGTCTTGTTGGAGCGAGTGGGGTGACCACCTGTCGGATCTCATTTCGGATTAAGTCAGTGAGATCACTTACGGGTGGTTGGGGTCCCAATGCTTAGAGTTGGCGCAGCTCGTCCCACACGACGCTTCTTATGAACTCAGCGAGGGCATGCCTCTCGCTGTCAGCCCCGATAAAGCATGCAGCAGGGGTCACGTCGTGGCGTTCATACTGTGACGACCTATACTGGAGAGTACGTTTCAATGTGGTTGCCTCATTTATGAACTCTGCCACAGTCGTCGGTGGATTGCACACGAGTCCGGCGAAGAGCTGCTCTTTTACCCCACGCATTAAATGCCGCACCTTCTTTTCCTCGGACATTGCAGGGTCAGCACGCTTGAAGAGTCGAAGCATGTCCTCGACAAACATCGAAACTCTCTCGTTGGGTCGTTGGTTCCGAGACGAGATTGCCTGCTCCACTCTCTTTCCTTTCAGTGCTGCGGTACGCATCACGAAACTGTCGGCTGAACTCATGCCACGTCGCAAAGGAACCCTCGTGATTCTCGTACCACGTTTTGGCAGAGTCTTCTAACGCAAAGTAAACTCTCTGCAGCTTGCGAGTTTCATCCCATTCGTTGATGTTGGCAACTAGATTGAAGTGGTCAAGCCAGTCGTCAACATCTTAAGAAATGTCTCCATGGAATGAGCGTGGTGTTTGTGGCGCATGAAAAACATGCGGGAGAAAAGAATAGGCGTCGTTGGTTTGACTCACCTGGTTGTTAGTTGAAGTTGCCATCTCGTCTTGAGAGAGGGGACCGTACTCGGGAGATAGTCCTCGCAGGCGGCGACTGCTTCTTGCCGTGGGAGCTGTAGCTGTCTCCAAGTAACTCGGTGTGTCGGCTGAAAATCTGCAGCCGAGGCGTATTTACCCAGCACCTCCACCAGTGCCACGAACGTAATTACAGACTGCGAAAAAACGACGTCTTGCTTGCCCTCAGACCAGGACGCAAAATCCCTCTTCTTTCTTCACTTCCCAAGGATTCCACCTACAGTTGTTGGCTCATACCCATTACCTGTGACAATAAAGAGTGATATCATCTGCATATGCAGCGACCTTTACTTGAGTATGACCGGGTAGAGGTAGGCCACGAATCTGCGGGTGATGTTCAATGGCCCTTAAGAAGGGCTCTAATGCAAGGATAAATAACACTGGGGAGAGGGGACACCCTTGACGGACCCCACGCGTGACTCTAAATGCGTGACTCTCACGAGAATCTAAGTAAAGGGTACTTTCTAAAGTAGTGTAAATCGCGTTGATAAGGTCAATGAACTTATTCGGGAATCCGTATGCATGTAAAACATTTAGTATGTAGCCATGTTCTATGAAATCAAAAGCTTTCTCTTGATCCAATGAAACCAACAGTCCTTGCGCACATCGGCTAATGGTGCATGGAATGATGTCACGTGTTAACCACGTATGGGTGTGTATTTCTCGGCCCGGAACAGAACAGACCTGGTGGGGAGCGATTAAAGTTGCAAGAAATGGACTGATTCGGCGCACCAAAATGTTAGCCAAGAGCTTGTAATCTACATTGAGCAGGGTAATAGGGCGCTAATCTTCTGGTCGCGTGGACATTGGGTCTTGCTTGGGAACTAGTGTTATACGGCCTTTGTGGAAAGAAGTTGGAAGTGTAATATCTTGGAAACACTTGCGAATGACACGTGACATAGTTGGACCAATGATAGGCCAGAACTGTACATAAAACTCTGCAGGGAGTCCTTCAGGCCATGGGGCCGATCCCTTTTTCATTGCGTCTAATGCGCCTTTGATTTCGTCATCGGATGGTGGTGATAGGAGGACGTCATTTGACATGTTGGAATCATAAGGTAAATCTGTTAGCAGAGGATGCGAAGAAACGGATCCTGGGTAACAGACATTAGCACCAGATTTAGCTATTGACTCAAAGTGTTGAGTGAATTCCTGAAAGTCGCGCGTACCCGCAGCAGCTGGGGTGATAGAGTTCAGCGAGTGGGCAGGCGAGCCTGGTGGACAAAGCAGAGCTCTGCGTGCATACCTTAGCACCTCAGGGTGCGCACAGGGTGCACGTCTACAGCGCCAAGCTGCAGCCGAGAGTGAAGAAGCCCGCATAATACGCTGGTACCATTCAACGAGCTCCTCTTACCATGCTCGCATTACAGTGGACGGACTGGGATATCGATTGGCAATGCGTATCTTCTGGATTAATAATGACGCATCTTTCGAAATACGGGTGCAAAGTCCTCTGCCCGACGCAGTGCAATGATGCCGCCACTGTTCTTTGAGGCGATCCCAATCAGCTACATCGGCCCCAATGAGCGATGCGCGTAACGCTCGCGATAATAGAGAGTTTTAGTACTGCGGAATGGTGCTACGTACGCATCACGTAAGCGCCTTGCGTTACGTGGCGTCGTTCGCCACTAATCGGCTTTTAGTACGCCGTAGTACCCGCGTACGTAACGAGCGTGACGCGTGTGGCGCCATCTGGTAGATCAAAATAGAAGCACGTTTTGTTGGCAGCCAATGTGAGCCAATCCAAGTGTTACAGCCAGATTATGGCCATATTTTAAGCCACAGAGCCGGTCGGTGCTTGCCTCCGATGCCGCCATTTTGCAAAACGAAGTCTCGCACTGCTGCGAAGTTGTTCGAGAGTGGCGCGATCAGCTCATACGTACGCACGCACGCATCTCATGCGTGCCTACGTAGCGGCTGCGTACGTAACGCGATACATGCGCGTTGCGGTCTGCGCATGCGCACTACGCAAAACGTGGCGTCCTTACGTACGCAACGCCGCCACGTACGCAGCGTACGCAGTACTAAAACTCTCTAATTTCTCCGTAGCCTGAGAGTCCTGGAGGACGCGGCAATCGAAACGCCATGGTCTGTGAACTGTTGGCGTCCCCGCTGGCAGGTGGAGAGATAACATAAGCGGCCGATGGTCGCTAATGTACACTAGTGTCGGTGGCAATGACATTACCCCGGTGTCGTGAACGTAGGTAATGAGACTGGGGGATGCAAACACGCGATGAATTCGACTGCTCGACGCTGCTCGACGCCAAGTATAGGCATAATTACTGCCATGCACACTTTGATGAATGTCGCTGAATGCCAATTGCTGCACTAGACGTTCGAGTTCTCTGGCATTCCAGTTTGACGGGCCGTGACCTGGACCTCGAACGTCTGCGTGTGAGTCTAAGACACAATTGAAATCCCCTAAAAGTACCACATGTCGGGAATTTAAAAGGAACGCATCAACAGATTAGAAGAACGCGTTTGAGTTCTCGCGTGCCGTTGGGGCTTACACGGCAACAAATCTTATTCTTAACGAAATAAAATTGCCCGCAGCTTCCCTCGGGGGAACACTGAGGAGGATGCGGACCTAATAATTGGTTAACGGGGTGTTAAAGTGCGACTTACTTGGGTCGATGGCTAAATTGGTTAACGTGGTTGTGAAATGGGGTGTTAAATTGCGACTTACTTGGGTCGATGGCTAAATTGGTTAACGCGGTTGTAGGAGGGGGGTGTTAAATGAGTGAACACGTACACACGTATGCGAAAGGGCGGCGCTGGTCGAAGGGACGTCGATCATTGTGTTTGTGGATTCGTTGGAATTCATTTCACCGCGACCTTGGACGTCGACGCGCCGTACAAACCAACCGACGAGCGGCAACTGAGCGAGCGAGCGCCGACCTGAGTATATATACAGCACGACGGCGCATGCACTGTCAGCTGTTGAATGTTCTCGAAGCGCGACGCCACATGCGCGTCCACTGAAGAATCAGGAGAATTGTAGATGTCGAACGCGGTGTGTAGAGGAGGAAGGGTGCACAGATGGTGGAGGAGTGAAGCGCGCGCGTTGTGTAGAGGAGGAAGGGATGCACAGGATGGTGGAAGAGTGGGCGATGGCGCGACGGCGCATGCGCGCGCGTCAGCTGTCGAATGTTCGAGAAGCGGTGCGGACGGCGCGGACGGCGCGGACGGCGCACTACAAGGCGCGAGTATAAGATGCTCCGCATCTAAAAAAGGTGCAGTCGAACGCCACCACGCGTTCGAAAGCATCGAAGGAAACATGATGGTCACGTAAAAGACCTCGGTTAAAAATAACGACTCCGATGCCAGTCGAATGCGTGCTGGCGTACGAAAAGAAACAATCAAAATTGAACGCGCGCTTGAAAGCGAGTACATCAGAAAGCTTGAAAAAATTTGTTTCTTGCAGGAACAGCAAATCACAGTGCACTGAACGTGCAAAATCCAATACCTCAGCCTGTTTTTGTGGATTCCGGAAACCTTGAACGTTAAAAGTAATAACTTTTAGAGTAAGAGCCATGGGGAAAATGAAAACATAGTATAGGATCACGAAAATGCAGGGGTACCTTTATCAGGTGCGGAAGCCAATGCCCCGCAAATGGCTGAGTCATTTTTTCTGGCCAGGCGATCCACCGGAGGCTCGGGGCTTGCGGGATCGCGTCGAATTCCGCAGGCGACTTCTGTCTCTACTGGAGGCTTCTAAGCCACGAGTAGTTATCCGGTGGCGTTTGGTGTCTGGGTTTTTGAGCGAGGATGGTACAAAGACGTCTCCACTGTCCTGGCTTATGTCACTGGGGCTGGTGTCTTCGTTAATTTGTAGGGGCGCCTCACTCGCGGTGCTGTTGGAGTCCTCGTAGATGCAGGCGTTGTCGTCTTGAGATGTAGACTCCTCGATGACACCTGAACTTGTTGTCGACAGAGCAGCAACGCGAGGAGCCTCAGATGCAATATTCCCATCCGAGACGCCGTCCTCACGAGGCACTCCGTCTGACGAGGGCTTGGCTTGCGATTCCTCAGAAATGGGCCATGGGACGCTGGGAACTTCAGTACCTGGAGGGATTACCATGCCCGGAATCGTTGACGAAACGCAGTGGGCGTCTGGTGCAGCGTTTGCGATTTGGCACCCTTGGTCGTGGTCGGTTACCACGGCTCCGTTGACGAATCGTCGCACGTGTTCTTAGATGGCGTTCCTGGTTGAAGTGGAGGAAAATCCTTGGATGCCGCCTCGGAATACGATGGCCTGATGGTGCAGGCCACGGTGACATGCGGGTCCCCTAAACGGCGACACGGCAGCGAGCAGCCTTTCCCGCCGTGGCCATAAACGCCGCACCTTCCACAAAACGGAGCTGTGCAGTTCATGCGGAAGTGCCCACTGTCTCCACATCGACGACACACTCGCTGGATGCATTTATAGTCACAGGTTACTCGATGGCCCGTGACCTTGAGGTAGTTGGGCACCGGTGACGAAGCCTTCATTTCCATGCGGACGTATCGCGTCCCAGTGGTCACGGTTGGGCGCGATCCCATGAGTTCTCTGGTGATGTGTAGCACCTTCCCGTAGGGAGAGATTGCTTGTGCGAAGACTTCGCTGGGTACGCGGCACGGCAGGAACAGGACGGTACTTGGGTCACTTGGGGTCCCAGGGGTGCGATGGCGACGCGCTCTCCTCGGATGATTGATTGATTGATATGTGGGGTTTAACGTCCCAAAACCACTATATGATTATGAGAGACGCCGTAGTGGAGGGCTCCGGAAATTTAGACCACCTCTGGGGTTCTTTAACGTGCACCCAAATCTGAGCACACGGGCCTACAACATTTCCGCCTCCATCGGAAATGCAGCCGCCGCAGCCGGGACTCGAACCCGCGCCCTGCGGGGCTCTCCTCGGATGATAAGGTGCGACGCGTCTACGATTTGGGCCAGAGCGGCCTCACTGTTGACGGTAACTTGGTAGTTCCGGCCTCCAAAGTGCTGAACGCAGTATACTTCTTCGATTCCTACTATTGAAGACGTCGCGTCAACGACGTCTTCGGGATTAGTCCCTCGGGACGACTACGTTGAAGGCTAGCGCCTTCTTCGGGGGCTGGCTTGCCCATGACGGCGTCCGCCAGCCCAGGGACGCCGTGAGACGCTAACGACGACGTGAGACGCTAAGCTCCTTATGGCGTGACTTGTGCGTCCCTCGTAGTACGTAACCACCAGTGGCACATACCCGAAATAGGTATCAACATTTTACCCTCCAAGGTGATGCCGATGAGATATTGCTTCTGTGCGTTGTTTAACAATAAAAATAGTTGCTCAATGTACATGCCAATGGCTGCTAATGGGGAATAAGAGACAGGAGCATTCGGCTTTTAGTCAACGCGCACGCTGCGATCCTCATTATGTAGCAATTGGCATGTACATTGAGCACTATCGGACAAGAAAGGGTTGCTACATTATACTCGCTGGGTGTAACCTCCGTAGTTTAGATAAGAATTAGTGCGAGCGTTGAGCCGCAGGGCCATGAAACACATTGAACTAGCATATACCATGACAGGAGATTCGAGGTGGTTGAAGGGGGAAGCAGAATACGAAGGCGCAACGCGTAAGAAAAGTTAAAAGCTGAAGTGCCTCCTGTCTCTCATTTCAAATGAAGCGCAGCCATGGCATGTACATTGAGCACTTATCTGACCAGGAAAACGTTGCTACGTTATACTCACTGGGCGTAACCTCTTGGTTTTAGAAAGGTTTAGCGAGCATCGGGCCGCAGTGCCATAATTACAGTGAACTAGTATATACCATGATCTCAAGGTGGTTGAAGGTGACAAGTAGACCCGAAGCGCAAGCCGTAAGAAAGTGTGCGTATGCCATTTCTCGTTTAGTCCTTGGAATGTCCACGGAATGGCGGTGCTTCTATATGGGAATATATGATAAAAAGATGCGAGATGGTGGGAGTTGGAGTGTTGAATAGATAGACGAACGGACACACAGACAGATGCAGGATGGACACATGAACGGACGCAGGGGCGGATACGTGAACGAACGCAGGGACGGGCGCACGAACGGACGCTAGGACGGTCTCACAGAGGGACGCATGGACGGACGAATGCTTCACCACACTCTCTATCATTCACCGTGGATATGCTGCCATTTTTACAGAACCAGCCCACCAAAAGGCCTGAGCCGCGGCTCGGGAATCAGTGTAAATGGTAGGGCGGGTTGTGTTCGCCATTGCTAAAGCGATTGCTACCTGTCTGCGCGGTCAGGGTCCGAGTTTAGGAGCGTAAGTGCTGTGAGCAGTTCTTCTTGTAGCATGGTTGCAGCTGCTACATAGTGCTGGCTATGAACGCTATTTAGGGGTAGTTGTAGAAACCGGACACTATGTAGGCGTAATTTGATGAAATTAGTGTTCCAGAACACCAAGCAACGGTAGGTGGCCACACCTTGTAGTTTTTGTGAAGCGTAGGAAACGCCCGCTTTCTCGTTCACAATGCCGCATTGAGAGGGCAGCGTATAAGCACTCCGGTCTGTAGAATCAAGTATCTGCATTTTAAAAATAAAGTAACACACTACATATTACTCACAGTTGGTATCGCTGCAATTATGCGTAATATTTGAGATAATATATGCAATTTTAACTAGTATGAACGCAACCAGGAGAACAAGATGGGTGGTCGCTCATCAAGGGGTTAAATTTTGTTCCGGTGGCTGAATCGAGTGACAGATAGAAACAAAAGGACAGACCGAAATTTCCGCGTCGAGGTAACACAGGAAAGAATACCGTCGGTAAAAAGGCTCTAAAAGGCAATTCTCTCAGGTTGCTGAGACTGTGCGACACACTCTTCGTGGGATTCGCGATTTTTTAAATGCGGAGAATTTCTTAGTCAGTTGATGTCATGCTTTGACGTCCACATCCCACTGCGTATGCTCTCGTCTCCTGCCGGCCCAGGAAGACAACCGCGAAAACTGCCCCTCCACGAGCATTAAAGGATAGGCACCATCAGGCGCTCAGCAAGCTGAGCATGCGTAGTGGGGGTGCAGACATCTCCCCTACTTCTCTCCTGTAACACTGGTGGAGTGTATAAGCGGCGAAGTTTGCGTTCGAATTCAGGCAAGGGTTTCAGCGTTCGCTTGCCTTGACGCTTTGCTTGTCTCAAGCAGATGTCATGGATGATGATGATGAAAAACATTTATTATAAAAGAGAGAGGTATGGGGCCAAAGCATGACCCCGCTACATGGTCGGCGTCCTTAGTCCGGACACCAAATAACGAGGCCCTACTCGCGCCGTCTCACCAGAGCCCGTGAGACTCTAGTGATGAGCAGTTGAGGAAGGTAGTCTCCATGCCTCTCGGTAAGGGGTAGGGGAAGGGGGTAGGTGGGGATTTTTCGGACATGCCACACCATGTGGAAGATATCACACGCCTCCCACAGTGTGGGCACCGCCCATCTGCGTTCGCATCGAAATGTTTTAGGATTGCAGGACAGAGTAGAGTACCTGTCTGCAGGCGCCTTAGAGTTCGCTCTTCCACCTTACTCAGCCCCTTTGCAGGAACCGGGTAAAGGCGGTGAGTGTCGCGATAATAGGTAAGATTTCTTGAACCGCAGCAGTGGTGTATTGGCCTCGAGTCATAAGAGCCAAGGTGAGGAGCCCGGTGGGTAAGCGCTCGGGCGGCCGCGTCAGCGTCTCATTACCTCGAAAGTCCTGATGGCAGGAGCCCATAGGATGCGTTTCGGGGCTGGATCAACGAGAGCCCGTTTAAGAATTGGCTGGCTAGGGGGGATATCTCTCCTACCAAGTAGTGAGCACATGCTTTCCGAGAGTCCATGATGATAATTTGAGTTGGGGTCCGCAGCAGCAAGCGCTATCGCGACTTCCTCAGCGCGCTCTGGATTTTGTGCTCGGAACGAGAGACTATTGACATGCTTTTCCCGATGAACTACACAGGCGTGTAAAATCCATGGCGAGGTCAGGTCTGCTATATCTACGTAGAAAACACACCAGGTCGGGAGCGTGTTGCCTCTCAAGCGTCCGAGCCCGCACCTGTCTTCTGCTTTCGTGCGTGTGCTTATCCATGTTACTGGGGAGGGAGAGACCGAGAGCATATGCCGCCAAAGTTCCGGAATACGCTCCGCCTCTCGCCCCCAGTGCAAGTGTGCTGTATATGTAAGCGGTTAACAGGCGGCGCCCGGGAGCCGTCTGCACGAGCCGCGTATAATTGATTCATAAGGTGGGCCTCCCGCAACTCCTGGTAGGAGTTGAGCAGACCTAACGCCCTCAGTTTGGTGTTGGAAGTGGCCACCGGGAGATCTAGAGCTTGTTTAGTAGCCTCACGAATGATGACATCTATTCTTTCGTCTTCTTGCTTGTGAGTGCGAAGGTATGAGAGGGCGTATAGGATCCGGCTAGTCACGAAGGCATGGGCGAGCCGAAGCGCGTCCCTGCCCCACAGACTACCCCACTTGTTGGAAACGCGGTGGATCATGCGCCCTACCTGTTCGCCTATTCTCTTGAGTTTCGCTATAGTGGAGTCCGGTCTGAGTCTGTGGTGAATGAACAGGCCCAGAATCCGGAGCTCCTCCACCTCTCTGATGGGAACCCCAGACAGGGAGATGTGTATGGCTGACTTATCTCTTCGCTTCGCTCTAACGTGCAGAATCTCTGATTTGTTTGGAGCACATTGGAGTCCACAATCGTTGGCATACGCCTCGACTATGAATGCGGCCCGCTGAAGGCGTTCCTGCATTTCACCAAGGCTCCCTTCAGTGGTCTTGATTGTAATATCATCGGCATATACTGCTTGGGTTGTGCCTTCCACCCTGGCCAATTTGCTTGGAAGGCGCATCATAGCAATGTTGAAAAGGAGCGGTGATAACACTGCTCCCTGTGGGGTATCCTGTGTTTCCATAATGTACGGGCCATATTCCTCGTCCTCCGAGTCCGAAGTGCCTGGCGTTTAGAGAAGAAATCTCTGACATATGCAAAGGCCTTAGCCCCGCAATCGGTGGAACTTAAGTTAGCCAGGATGCTGCTGGTGTTTAACATTGTCGAAAGCCCCCTTCAGATCAAGGGCGAGGATGGCTTTATCATTGTGTTGCATCTTTATGGGCTGTATGACGGCCCTATGAAGCTGGAGAAGGCGTTCTTTGAAGACATGTGTGGGCGAAACTCAACAATGGTGTCCTGCAAAGAGCCTTGCCCTCAAGGTATGGGGAGAGGCGATCCCGTACCATCGTCTCCATAAGCTTGCCCGCCGCACGAAGTCAGTGATATGGGCCCTCAGATTTCCGTATTTCACAGGCCTTGCCTGCATCTGTGGGACTGTGTCTTTGGAACGCAACAGTATCTTGTAGCCACTAGTCGGTGGCATCAGCCCCGTCATCTAGCGTACCATCTCTCATTGAAAGTAACGCTTATCTCTCCTTCAATAAGTGGAATCGTGTAAGGACGAAGTAACAATTAGGCATACCCAATACCATGCCCTACTACTACAACATTACACGCGATACCAGTCTGCCACTCGTACTTATTCACTTCAGTTCTCATGCGCAGATGTGGGCGCTTTTTTACTGTTTTTAACTAATTCATAAAAATACATTTCAATACTTTCTGGGCATTGGTAGCCAGATTCAATTTTTCGAAAAGGGACTGGTTGGCGGTAAGTATGGACACGTTTAGAATACAACGCATCGCTTTTTTTGCACTCTATGGGGGCATTTAGTTTTAGTGCGTGTCATAGTGCCCCAGACAAATGACAATAAATTATATATTATAGAAACACGAATTTATGCAACATAAGTAACACTTTGTAGCAAAAAAAAACAGAACTTACATAGTATTCCAGTGACCTGCGAGAGTTTGCCCATCACCATTTCCACGTGAGCATTTCATAATAAGTGTTACTCAAACGTGACAACAAAGCATTTAAAAGAGGGTACGATTGGCAGAATAGAGTTATTGGAATGTAAACTTGTTGAAGCGTGAATGTTTTGATTTTTTGGTCAAAAAAGCATGCTTTTTTTATAAGCATTGATTTTAAACGAGTTTTCTGAGCTCCAAGATGACAATTTGGAAAACACTACGTTGGCTTCACCATGAACATCACCAAGATGTTCTTTTACACTCATTTTGCATCAATCACATTACTGCTCGTCTTCCTCATTTTCGACGCATAGAAGTAACTGCCTCAGCGTCACAATTCTATTTGGTAACCTGCGAGGAGAAAGCTATGCACTATACTTGAAAATTTCTGAGCCGTCTAATCGACTGCTAATGATGTTTGGCCCATGTATACAATTAGCGATTGGCGCGGTGCTGATATCTGAATCGTTCGAAATTATCAAGGCGAAACCATATTATGACTCATGAGGCGTACGATGCACGTATTTCATAGTCCTGCATTATATAGTGGTTTATCTGCCGCTCTACGTGCGACTCACAAGAATCAATGCTAAATCTTCCTAACTTGAAACTCACCGTTATTGCTAGCCATTTAGACAGTCTTGTGGACAAGAGAAATAGCGAAATAACATCTACAACAATTGCTTACGTTTCCGAAAACGACTCATCGCTGACGAGAGCGAGTTATTGGCAGAAAGAAAGTATGGAATGTCAAAATACGTGCGTAAGAACAACCACGAGGTTGAGGTAGAGTCAAGGGGAAGAAGGTTTCCTTGTGAAGAAGGCCACGCAGCGGGACGCATCATCAGAGGGCTTTCACCTCTTGAGACTGCCGAATTGTTCTTGCGAGGCGACAAGATCTAGGTGCGAAGGACCCGTTCGCATCGGGGCGATTGTGATCTCTGGAAGGAGATATGAGAAGAAAAAGCCTTTGAGGGAGGACGTCCACCCCAGAACTTTTTTTGAGAAGTCTCATGGAGACGTACTTTGGTTCCTTCCTCCTTCATTCACTAACGATGGCTGTCAATGAAGCTTATGTAGGGTCGAGGAGAGGTTCGTTAGGCGTTCTCCGCCATCGGCGATCTCGAGCGCGGAAGAAAACGTCAAACATCTGGTGCCGCTACCTCAGGCAGATTACCTCCCGATATTGAATATAATTTCTGTAGCGAGAGGCAAGCTCCATCATTGCGTGTTTTCTTGCTCTCTATGAGTGACTTCAAAACCCCTTCGATCCCCTCAGTGAGAGGTATATTAGTACACAAAGAGCGCATATTTAATGTGACCAGAAGAGACTGATGCGATACATTTTGTGTTTTCCTAAGCGAAGCTATCATTCTGAGAAAATTGAGGTGTATCTTGAACAAAAAGCGGCAGCGTAGATAGTATATTAAGGAAATGATTAATTAGATATTTTGGTAACAATTCAGTAGGTGTATTCTTCTTACATAATATAAGCTTGCTTGAGACTTGCGTGATAAATAATTGATCAATAGCAACCTTGTCAATTTTCAGAAGGTAGGAAGAGCCTGCTCACTTGTTTTTGGCTATGAAGAATCAGTGCTCATGGGTGCGGTTATTTCTCATGCTAGAAACCCCATTATTATGTGTTGTAAGCGTTCACTAAACTCTTGAATCAGGTCGGAGACTAATATTAGACAGTGGGTTATGCTGCGTAGCTTTGTGATAGCTTGGTTTTAATGCCATGTGACGGTCAGATTACTACTATTTTCGTGCGAACGTGTTTTACAACAATGCCTTTTCTGTTTGAAAGTTCTTTGAAGACATCATATTTTGCATAAGCCAAGTTTAGGTTTCAAAAGTGGTTAATTGGAACGTGAATTCTCCTTGAAACTATCACTTTGTTCAATACCTGGCGCCAAGTGTTCGGCAGCTGCGAATAGTAAATGCTAAGGCCTTTTGTATGTGCCATATCTAAAAAGAACTCCTTCAGGCGAAAACTTTATGAAAATTTTTGTGGTGGTCGTATTCTTTCACTGAGTTGTTTGTGGGCAGAATAAATCGTTTCCATGCTTAAGCCAATCCATATCCACCGGACATAAGCTTTATGATATGTATACTGATTCGCCACTGCGTTCTTGGTGTTATACAGGGGCTGCGGAGTTTCCTGCTGTCTTCATAGAATTACTCAGAGCGGATTTCGTAGAAGAACTTTCTTTGACTTTCTCCTACATTTCTTTTATAGAACTTCTATAATGGCGTCTCCCAATAGTCTAATGCTATTTCTTGGTTGGCTAATTGTGAAAGCTGCTTTCAGCACATCCTAGCCCAAAACTATAGGCCCCACAAGCAATTAAATGTCCTTAAGCTAAGAAATAGGTAACGAGTGTAAAAGAAAAAAAAACATTTATGACAATATGGCTGATGCTGTGGAATCACAATCTCCTAGTTTCGGTTTAAAGTACGTCTGGAAGGGTTTGTAGAAATGTTGATATCTTTTGAACAGCTAAATATAACTACAAATTTTAAAAATATTTTTGTAGAGACAGCGAGCTTGAAAACGTCCAACTCACCTCAAAAACCTTTTTTATGCGCTCTTGAAAATGATTACCTAACTTTAAAATATTTAGCGTTTAAACAGAACCATGTTACCATTTGCGCAATACGTAATCTATGAAGTTTGGCAGAAGTTTTCGACTTGAAAGCTGCGGTGGCCCCATTGAATATTAGCGACCGTTTCAAACTTTGATTTTTTTTATTTTTTTTGCTTGTTTCTCCTTCATTCTTTTATTGCGTGCGTTCATAAGTTTGTCGAGGCTCAAAAGTGGTATCAATTCCTAGGTCACACGTCCCCCTACCTGTGTTTTTAGGTCATGTGGTTCTGGTAAATACCTGGCAGCACATTATCAGATGGGGAACAAAAAATAAATTGGAATCCAAACTACAGAGGGAATGTATGATATGCGAAGTAGGAATGAGGGAAGAATGATATGTCACTTTAAAATCAGCAGAACGTTACGACGCGGAGGTAAAATATGACGTACAGGACTTCCATGTTATGATTATCATATCTGGACGCGCCATTAAATTTCGTCACCTATTCACGTCACCTGATACCAAATTTTGTATATGTGGAGCTAGTGAAACTGCTGCAAGCACGCTATGAGCGTAGCATGTAGTCACTTTCACAGGACACGCATGTCAAGTTCGGACGTGTCATTTACCTTCGTCAACTATACATGAACGTCTTACAATACCCAGTTTGGTATATGTGGAGCTAGCTAAATGGCCACGAGCACATCATGAGCGTGGCTTGTGGCCATGTCGTTACTTGACACGCGTCTCATGATTATTATGTTTGTACCAGTCACATATTTTTGTCGTTCAGTCACGTACCGTAATACCAAACTTGGTATATATGAAGCTAGCCAAACGGTGGCGAGGTCACATAACGTTGACGCGCGCGCATGCTCGGCGCAGCAACGCTACATTAGCAAAATGTGAGCACTCTTTAGTCTGACACTATAGGCGCGACCAGCGTCTGTCGGCGAGGCCCTACGGCAACTAGCGCGAAAACGCGACATGCTGCATTTCGCGCCCGATTACGTTACCCAGACAGCAGCGCGTGTGCCCAGCTTGTGAGAGAGGGATGCCTGGCACGCTGAAACGCGCAGCGTCAAGCAACGCGGGGCGCGCGCGCCTGCAAGCATATGCCGGGCAGATACGGACCGGGCGTGGCCATCGCCGGCGTGACGCGACGAAGCAAACACCGGGCGCACACGCCTGCGCTAGGTAACGCCGAAGTGTATTCACGCCTTCAGTGTGGCATGTAGCCATCTTCTACAGGATTTATCATGTTTGTACCAGTCAGATTACTTTCATCATCCATGTACGTCTCGTAATGACAAATTTGGCGATGTGAAAGCGAACAGCCATGAGCGCATCAAGAGTGTGGCATGTAGTCATGTTACGTGAAACACTCGTCATGATTATCATTTTGGTTGTGTCATTTACATATGTGTTCTGTTCGCTTCTCGTAATACCGACTTTGGTACATGTGAAGCTAGAGAAAAGGCCGCGAGCGCATCATGAGCGTGGCATGCAGTCGTGACTTAACATGACACGCATCTCATGACGATCATGTTTGCATCAGCCATACACCTTCATCATGTATTCACGACCCGTAACACAAAATTTGTTATA
This sequence comes from Rhipicephalus microplus, assembly GCF_013339725.1. Classification (NCBI taxonomy): domain Eukaryota; kingdom Metazoa; phylum Arthropoda; class Arachnida; order Ixodida; family Ixodidae; genus Rhipicephalus; species Rhipicephalus microplus. The sequence goes on along the minus strand of NW_023608815.1, from coordinate 1,733 downwards.
TGTGAAGATAGCCAAATTACGACGAACGTAGCCTGAGCGTGACATGTAGTCATGACTGATGACTTACATGACATGCATGTCACGATTTCCGCATTAGGCTCTGTCACTTGTGTTCGCCGTGCAGTCAAGCCATACCATGCCAATTTTGCAACATGTCATGTGAACAGATTCACCGCAGGAGCACCAAGACCATTAAATGTAATTTATGACATTCATGACATACATATCGCGATAGTCATGTTATGACTAGTCAGTTATGCCCGTCATACAGTCATATTGTACCATACCAAGTTTGGTGTCAATACCATTATTGACACGGCCAGGAGAGCTAAAAGTCGTCGGCGGATAGATAGATAGATAGATAGATAGATAGATAGATAGATAGATAGATAGATAGATAGATAGATAGATAGATGGATAGATAGATAGATAGACAGATAGATAGACATAGATAGTTCGATAAAGAGATTGATAATAGATAGATAGATAGATAGATAGATAGATAGATAGATAGAGAGATAGATAGAGAGATAGATAGATAGATAGATAGATAGATAGATAGATAGATAGATAGATACAGACAGAAAGATAGATAGATAGATAGATAGATAGATATATAGATAGATAGATAGATAGATAGATAGATAGATAGATAGATAGATAGAGATAGATATAGATAGATATAGATAGATAGATAGATAGATAGATAGATACGCTCACAGTCGCCGAAGTTTGCTAAGAAATGGTTCGCACTTAAAAGCGAGGTTGCAGTACTAAAAATTTGTGGACAATCCATCTAAAACGGAATGTCCTTTGCAATTGTTCAAACATAATCGTCGCTCAGTGCCGCGTCGAGAGTCGTTCCTGGAGAGCTTCCTGTGTATACCCACAGATATTATAGCCTCGTATCATGCGAACCTCAGAAATTGGCCTCTTAGAAACGGCGTTTCAGGGCACCTCGCTATGCCACTCTGGCAGTGCCATTAACTTCTAGCCCGTGATGCTGCTTATTCGTTCACTGCCGTTCGACTTTCGCGTACATGAAGATGCGAAACACAAAGAAAACACCCAAAGATACTTTCAGTGCAACCAGTCAATTTGAGGCCCTCTTTTTGGTGGCTCTGCCATTTTATGTTCAGTAAGACGCGTGGGACAGATTTTCTTGACAGGAACGGCGGGCAATGTAAACACTCAATATACGTGCACCTTCTCGTACGTGCGTGCCCTTCATGCTTTCCGAACGGATGTGCAATTACTACCGATGTTATTTCGAGCTTAGAAGAACGTACATACCGACCGATTTATCAGTATAATTTGATAATAAAGGCCGCCATCTAACCTGGCCACGGGAGCCACAAAGCTATGGGAATGGTGGCACCACGTTGGTGTTGTTTTTTTTTACCCTAGAACGTGGGCCGAGGAGAACTGGCACAACGAGACCACATCTTCCACCCTTCTTCCTTCCGAAGATGAATTGTGTGGCTGACATTACAAAAGTACGCACCCGGATGACTCCCCTTTACGGCTTATGTGTTTCGTTATTGAACGCACGCAGACTGGATCCCAAATCATTCTGTTTTCAACCGCGAAACATTGAAGCCGCTTCTCGTGTCCAGATGCATTCCGTAAAGGATTAGGATGTACGTTGATGCATTCTTCACCTACAAGGATAAAATCAGGAAAGCAAAATCATCGTTTGATAGAGACATTTGTGACTTTCTTACTAAGAAATG
>NW_023608814.1:0-21554 GCF_013339725.1 Rhipicephalus microplus | reverse complement strand
CTGTCTCCGTGGCGCGATTGGCTAGCGCGATCGGCTGTTGACCGAAAGGTTGGAGGTTCGAGCCGACCCGGTGGTGGTGCGGCGCTTTTTTTTCCTTGCGCTGATAGCTTTGAAGATAGTTCTGATGGTGGTGAGAGTGGAGCAGGACTGTCTCCGTGGCGCAATTGGCTAGCGCGATCGGCTGTTAAGCGAAATGTTGGAGGTTCGATCCCACCCGGGGGTGGTGCGGCGCTTTTTTTTCTTTTGGCTGATAGCTTGGAGATATGTTCTAATGGTGGTGAGAGTGGAGAAGACTGTCTCCGTGGCGCTATTGGCTAGCGCGATCAGCTTTTAACCGAAAGCTTGGAGTTTCGAGCCCACCCGGTGGTGGTGCGGCGCTTTTTTTTCTTTGCGCTGATAGCTTTGAAGATGTGTTCTGATGGTGGTGAGAGTAGAGCACGACTGTCTCCGTGGCGTCTTTAGCTAGCGCGATGGCTGTTAACCGAAAGGTTCGAGGTTCAAGCCCTCCCGGGAGTGGTGTGTTGCTTTTTTCTCTCCGCTGATAGCTCTCAAGAAGTTTTCTGACGGTGGTGAGAGTGGAGCACGACTGTCTCCGTGGCGCGATTGGTTAGCGCGATCGGCTGTTAACTGAAAGGTTGGAGGTTCGAGCCCTCCCGGGAGTGGTGTGTTGCTTCTTTTTCTTTGGGCTGATAGCTTTGAAGATATGTTCTGTTGGTGGTGAGAGTGGAGCAGGACTGTCTCCGTGGCGCAATTGGCTAGCGCGATTGGCTGTTGACCAAAATGTTGGAGGTTCAAGCCCTCCCGGGAGTGGTGTTTTGCTTTTTTCTTTGCGCTGATAACTTTGAAGATATGTTCTGTTGGTGGTGAGAGTAGAGCACGACTCTCTCCGTGGCGCAATTGGCTAGCGCGATCGGCTGTTAACCAAAAGGTTGGAGGTTCGAGCCCACCAGTGATGGTTCGGAGCTTTTTTTCTTTGGGCTGATAGCTCTGAAGAAATGTTCTGACGGTGGTGAGATTTGAGCACGACTGTCTCCGTGGCACAATTGGCTAGCCCGATCGGCTGTTAACCGAAAGGTTGGAGGTTCGAGCGCAGTCGGGGACGGTGTGTTGCTTTTTTTCTTTGGGCTGATAGCTTTTAGGATATGTTCTGATGGTGGTGAGTGTGAAGCAGGACTGTCTTCGTGGCGCAATTGGCTAGCGCGATCGGCTGTTAACCGAAAGGTTGGAGGTTCGAGCCCACCCGGTGATGGTGCGGCGCTTTTTTTTCTTTTGGCTGATAGCTTTGAAGATATGTTCTGATGGTGGTAAGAGTGGAGCAGGACTGTCTCCATGGCGCAATTGGCTAGCGCGATCGGCTGTTAATCGGAAGTTTGGAGGTTCGAACCCACCCGGTGGTGGTGCGGCGCTTTTTTTTTTGGGCTGATAGCTTGAAGATATGTTTGATGGTGGTGAGAGTGAGCAGGACTGTCTCCGTGGCGCAATTGGTTAGCGCGGTCGGCTGTTAACCAATAGGTTGGAGGTTCGAGCGCAGCCGGGGACGGTGTGTCGCTTTTTTGCTTTGCGCTGATAGCTTTGGAGAAATGTTCTAACAGTGGTTAGAGTGGAGCACGACTGTCTCCGTGGCGCAATTGGCTAGCGCGATCGGCTGTTAACCGAAAGTTTGGAGGTTCGAACCCACCCGGTGGTGGTGCGGCGCTTTTTTTTCTATGGGCTGATAGCTTTGAAGATATGTTCAGATGGTGGTGAGAGTGGAGGAGGACTGTCTCCGTGGCGATATTGGTTAGCGCGGTCGGCTGTTAACCGAAAGGTTGGAGGTTCGAGCGCAGCCGGGGACGGTGTGTCGCTTTTTTTTTCTTTGCGCTGATAGCTTTGGAGAAATGTTCTAACAGTAGTGAGAGTGGAGCACGACTGTCTTCGTGGCGCAATTGGCTAGCGCGATCGGCTGTTAACCGAAAGGTTGGTGGTTCGAGCCCTCCCGGGAGTGGTGTGTTGCTTCTTTTCTTTGGGCTGATAGCTTTGCAGATATGTTCTGAGGTGGTGAGAGTGGAGCAGAACTGTCTCCGTGGCGGCAATTGGCTAGCGCGATCGGCTGTTAACGAAAGGTTCGAGGTTCGAGCAATTCTCGGAGTGGTGTTGTGCTTTGTTTTTTTTTGGGCTGATAGCTTTGAAGATATGTTTGATGGTGGTGAGTAGTGGAGCAGGACTGTCTCCGTGGCGCAATTGGCTAGCGCGATCGGCCTGTTAACCGAAAGGTTGGAGGTTTCGAGCCCACCGGGTGGTGGTGCGGGCTTTTTTTTCTTGGGCTTGATAGCTTTGAAGATATGTTCTAGATGGTGGTGAGAGTGGAGCAGGACTGTCTCCGTGGCGCAATTGGCTAGGCGATCGGCTGTTGAACCGAAATGTGGAGGTCGCATTCCACCCGGGGGTGGTGCGGCGCTTTTTTTTCTTTTGGCTGATAGCTTTGAAGATATGTTCTGATGGTGGTGAGAGTGGAGCACGACTGTTTCCGTGGCACAATTGGCTAGCCCGATCGGCTGTTAACCGAAAGGTTGGAGGTTCGAGCGCAGCCGGGGACGGTGTGTTGCTTTTTTTCTTTGGGCTGATAGCTTTTAGGATATGTTCTGATGGTGGTGAGTGTGAAGCAGGACTGTCTTCGTGGCGCAACTGGCTAGCGCGATCGGCTGTTAACCGAAAGGTTGGAGGTTCGAGCCCACCCGGTGGTGGTGCGGCGCTTTTTTTTCTTTTGGCTGATAGCTTTGAAGATATGTTCTGATGGTGGTAAGAGTGGAGCAGGACTGTCTCCATGGCGCAATTGGCTAGCGCGATCGGCTGTTAACCGGAAGTTTGGAGGTTCGAACCCACCCGGTGGTGGTGCGGCGCTTTTTTTTCTTTGGGCTGATAGCTTTGAAGATATGTTTTGATGGTGGTGACAGTGGAGCAGGACTGTCTCCGTGGCGCAATTGGTTAGCGCGGTCGGCTGTTAACCAATAGGTTGGAGGTTCGAGCGCAGCCGGGGACGGTGTGTCGCTTTTTTTCTTTGCGCTGATAGCTTTGGAGAAATGTTCTAACAGTGGTTAGAGTGGAGCACGACTGTCTCCGTGGCATTTTGAGCTAGCACGATGGGCTGTTAACCGAAAGGTTGGAGGTTCGAGCCCACCCGGTGGTGGTGCGGCGCTTTTTTTCCTTTGGGCTGATAGCTTTGAAAAAATGTTCTGACGGTGGTGAGAGTGAAGCACGACTGTTTCCATGGCGCAATTGGCTAGCGCGATCGGCTGTTAACTGAGAGGTTGGAGGTTCGAGCCCTCCCGGGAGTGGTGTGTTGCTTTTTTCTTTGCGCTGATAGCTTTGAAGATGTGTTCTGATGGTGGTGAGTGTGGAGCCCGACTGTCTCCGTGGCGCAATTGGCTAGCGCAATCGGCTGTTAACCGAAAGTTTGGAGGTTCGAACCCACCCGGTGGTGGTGCGGCGCTTTTTTTTCTTTGGGCTGATAGCTTTGAAGATATGTTCAGATGGTAACGAGAGTGGAGCAGGACTGTCTCCGTGGCGATATTGGATAGCGCGTTCGGCTGTTAAACGAAAGGTTGGAGGTTCGAGTGCAGCCGGGGACGGTGTGTCCCTTTTTTTTCTTTGCGCTGATAGCTTTGGGGAAAAGTTTTAACAGTGGTGAGAGTGGAGCACGACTGTCTCCGTGGCGTTTTGAGCTAGCGCGATGGGCTGTTAACCGAAGGGTTGGAGGTTCGAGCCCACCCGGTGGTGGTGCGGTGCTTTTCTTCCTTTGGGCTGATAGCTATGAAGAAATGTTCTGACGGTGGCGAGAGTGGAGCACGACTGTTTCCGTGGCGCAATTGACTAGCGCGATCGGCTGTTAACTGAAAGGTTGGAGGTTCGAGCCCTCCCGGGGGTGGTGTTGCTTCGTTTTCTTTGGGCTGATAGCTTTGAAGATATGTTCTGATGGTGGTGAGAGTTGAACAGAACTGTCTCCGTGGCGCGATTGGCTAGCGCGATCGGCTGTTAACCGAAAGGTTCGGAGGTTCGAGCCCTTCCGGGAGGGTGTGTTGCTTCTTTGTTCTTTGGGCTGATAGCTTTGAAGATTGTTCTGATGGTGGTGAGAGTGGAAGCAGGACTGTCTCCGTGGCGCAATTGGCTAGCGCGATCGGCGTTAACCGAAAAGGTCGGAGGTTCGAGCCCACCCGGTGGTGGTGCGGCGCTTTTTTCTTTTTGGCTGATAGCTTTGAAGATATGTTGATGGTGGTGAGAGCTGGAGCAGGACTGTCTCCGTGGCGCAATTGGCTAGCGCGTCGGCTGTTAACCGAAAGGTGGAGGTTCGAGCCCACCCGGTGGGTGGTGCGGCGCTTTTTTTTTCTTTGGGCTGATAGCTTTGAAGATATGTTCTGCTGGTGGTAAGCGTGGAGCAGGACTGTCTAGTGGCGAAATTGGCTAGCGCGATCGGCTGTTAACCGAAAGGTTGGAGGTTCGAGCCCACCCGGGGTGTGCGGCTTTTTTTTCTATGGCTGATAGCTTTTGAAGTTATGTTCAATGGTGGTGAGAGTGGAGCAGACTGTCTCCGTGGCGATATTGGTTAGCGCGGTCGGCTGTTAAACGAAAGGTTGGAGGTTCGAGCGCAGCAGGGGACGGTGTGTCCCTTTTTTTTCTTTGCGCTGATAGCTTTGGGGAAAAGTTTTAACAGTGGTGAGAGTGGAGCACGACTGTCTCCGTGGCGTTTTGAGCTAGCGCGATGGGCTGTTAACCGAAAGGTTGGAGGTTCGAGCCCACCCGGTGGTGGTGCGGTGCTTTTCTTCCTTTGGGCTGATAGCTTTGAAGAAATGTTCTGACGGTGGCGAGAGTGGAGCACGACTGTTTCCTTGGCGCAATTGACTAGCGCGATCGGCTGTTACCTGAAAGGTTGGAGGTTCGAGCCCTCCCGGGGGTGGTGTGTTGCTTCGTTTTCTTTGGGCTGATAGCTTTGAAGATATGTTCTGATGGTGGTGAGAGTGGAACAGAACTGTCTCCGTGGCGCGATTGGCTAGCGCGATCGGCTGTTAACCGAAAGGTTCGAGGTTCGTGCCTTCCCGGGAGTGGTGTGTTGCTTTTTTTTCTTTGGGCTGATAGCTTTGAAGATATGTTCTGATGGTGATGAGAGTGAAGCAGGACTGTCTTCGTGGCGCAATTGGCTAGCGCGTTCGCCCGTTAACCGCAAGGTGGGAGGTTCGATCCCACCCGGGGGTGGTGCGGCGCTTTTTTTCCTTTTGGCTGATAGCTTTGAAGATATGTTCTGATGGTGGTGAGAGTGAAGGGCAGACTGTCTCCGCGGCGCAATTGGCTAGCGCGTTCGGCGTAACCGAAACGTTGGAGGTTTCGAGCCGACCCGGTTGGTGGTGCGGGCTTTTTTTTCTATGGGCTGATAGCTTTGAAGATATGTTCTGATGGTGGTGAGAGTGGAGCAGGACTGTCTCCTGTGGCGCAATTGGTTAGCGCGGTCGGCTGTTAACCCGAACGGTTGGAGGTTCGAGCGCAGCCGGGACGGTGTGTCGCTTTTTTCTTTGCGCTGATAGCTTTGGAGAATGTTCTGAACAGTGGTGAGAGTGGAGCACGACTGTCTCCGTGGCGAATTGGCTAGCGCGATCGGCTGTAATCGGAAGGTTGGAGGTTCGAGCCCACCCGGTGGTGGTGCGGCGCTTTTTTTTTCTTTGGGCTGATAGCTTTGAAGAAATGTTCTGACGGTGGTGAGAGTGGAGCACGACTGTTTCCGTGGCGCAATTGGCTAGCGCGATCGGCTGTTAACTGAAAGGTTGGAGGTTCTAGCCCTCCCGGGGGTGGTGTGTTGCTTCTTTTTCTTTGGGCTGATAGCTTTGAGATATGTTCTGATGGTGGTGAGAGTGGAACAGAACTGTCTCCGTGGCGCGATTGGCTAGCGCGATCGGCTGTTAACGAAAGTTCGGAGGTTCGAGCCTCCCCGGGAGTGTGTGCGGCGCTTTTTTTCTTTGGGCTGATAGCTTTGAAGATATGTTTTTATGGTGGTGATAGTGAAGCAGGACTGTCTCCGTGGCACAATTGGCTAGCGCGTTCGGCCATTAACCGAAAGGTTGGAGGTTCGAGCCCACCGGGTGGTGGTGCGGGCTTTTTTTTTCTATGGGCTTATAGCTTTGAAGATATGTTCAGATGGTGGTGAGAGTGGAGCAGGACTGTCTCCGTGGCGCAACTGGCTAGCGCAATCGGCTGTTGAGCGAAATGTTGGAGGTTCGATTCCACCCGGGGCTGGTGCGGTGCTTTTTTTTCTTTTGGCTGATAGTTTGAAGATATGTTCTGATGGTGGTGAGAGTGGAGCACGACTGTTTCCATGGCGCAATTGGCTAGCGCGGTCGGCTGTTAACTGAAAGGTTGGAGGTTCGAGCCCTCACGGGAGTGGTGTGTTGCTTTTTTCTTTGCGCTGATAGCTTTGAAGATATGTTCAGATGGTGGTGAGAGTGGAGCAGGACGTTCTCCGTGGCGATATTGGTTAGCGCGGTCGGGTGTTAACCGAAAGGTTGGAGGTTCGAGCGCAGCCGGAGACGGTGAGTCGCTTTTTTTCCTTTGCGCTGATAGCTTTGGAGAAATGTTCTAACAGTGGTGAGAGTGGAGCACGACTGTCTCCGTGGCGTTTTGAGCTAGCGCGATGGGCTGTTAACCGAAAGGGTTGGAGGTTCGAGCCCACCCGGTGGTGGAGCAGCACTTTTTTCCTTTGGGCTGATAGCTTTGAAGAAATGTTCTGACGGTGGTGAGAGTGGAGCACGACTGTTTCCGTGGCGCAATTGGCTAGCGCGATCGGCTGTTAACTGAAAGGTTGGAGGTTCGAGCCCTCCAGGGAGTGGTGTGTTGCTTCTTTTTCTTTGGGCTGATAGCTTTGAAGATATGTTCTGATGGTGGTGAGGGTGGAACAGAACTGTCTCCGTGGCGTTTTGAGCTAGCGCGATGGGCTGTTAACCGCAAGGTTGGAGGTTCGAGCCCACCCGGTGGTGGTGCGGTGCTTTTTTTCCTTTGGGCTGATAGCTTTGAAGAAATGTTCTGACGGTGGCGAGAGTGGAGCACGACTGTTTCCGTGGCGCAATTGACTAGCGCGTTCGCCCGTTAACCGCAAGGTGGGAGGTTCGAGCCCACCGGGTGGTGGTGCGAGCTTTTTTTTTCTATGGGCTGATAGCTTTGAAGATATGTTCAGATGGTGGGGAGAGTGGAGCAGGACTGTCTCCGTGGCGCAATTGGCTAGCGCGATCAGCTGTTAAGCGAAATGTTGGAGGTTCGATCCCACCCGGGGGTGGTGCGGCGCTTTTTTTCCTTTTGGCTGATAGCTTTGAAGATATGTTCTGATGGTGGTGAGAGTGAAGGCGGACTGTCTCCGCGGCGCAATTGGCTAGCGCGTTCGGCTGTTAACCGAACGGTTGGAGGTTCGAGCCGACCCGGTGGTGGTGCGGGCTTTTTTTTCTATGGGCTGATAGCTTTGAAGATATGTTCAGATGGTGGTGAGAGTGGAGGAGGACTGTCTCCGTGGCGCAATTGGCTAGCGCGATCGGCTGTTAACCGAAAGTTGGAGGTTCGAGCCCACACGGTGGTGGTTGCGGCGCTTTTTTTTTCTTTGAGCTGATAGCTTTGAAGATATGTTCTGATGGTGGTGAGAGTTGAGCAAGACTGTCTCCGTGGCGCAATGGGCTAGCGCAGATCGGCTGTTAACCGAAAGGTTGGAGTTTCGAGCCCTACCGGGAGTGGTGTGTTGCTTTTTTCTTTGAGCTGATAGCTTTGAAGATATGTTCTGATGGTGGTGAGAGTGAGCACGACTGTCTCCGTGGCGCAATGGCTAGGCGATCGGCTGTTAACGAAAGGTTGGAGGTTCGAGCCCACCGAGTGGTGGTGCGCGCTTTTTTTCTTTGGGCTGATAGCTTTGAAGATATGTTACTGATGGTGGTGAGGCAGGGAGACAGGACTGTCTCCGTGGCGCAATTGGCTAGCGCGATCGGCTGTTGAGCGAAATGTTGGAGGTTCGATTCCACCCGGGGGCGGTGCGGCGCTTTTTTTTCTTTTGGCTGATAGTTTGAAGATATGTTCTGATGGTGGTGAGAGTGGAGCACGACTGTCTCCGTGGCGTTTTGAGCTAGCGCGATGGGCTGTTAACCGAAAGGTTGGAGGTTCGAGCCCACCCGGTAGTGGTGCGGTGCTTTTTTTCCTTTGGGCTGATAGTTTTGAAAAAATGTTTGACGGTGGTGAGAGTGGAGCACGACTGTTTCCATGGCGCAATTGGCTAGCGCGGTCGGCTGTTAACTGAAAGGTTGGAGGTTCGAGCCCTCCCGGGAGTGGTGTGTTGCTTTTTTCTTTGCGCTGATAGCTTTGAAGATGTGTTCTGATGGTGGTGAGTGTGGAGCCCGACTGTCTCCGTGGCGCAATTGGCTAGCGCGATCGGCTGTTAACCGAAAGTTTGGAGGTTTGAACCCACCCGGTGGTGGTGCGGCACTTTTTTTTCTTTGGGCTGATAGCTTTGAAGATATGTTCAGATGGTGGTGAGAGTGGAGCAGGACTGTCTCTGTGGCGATATTGGTTAGCGCGGTCGGCTGTTAACCGAAAGGTTGGAGGTTCGAGCGCAGCCGGGGACGGTGTGTCGCTTTTTTTTCTTTGCGCTGATAGCTTTGGAGAAATGTTCTAACAGTGGTGAGAGTGGAGCACGACTGTCTCCGTGGCGTTTTGAGCTAGCGCGATGGGCTGTTAACCGAAAGGGATGGAGGTTCGAGCCCACCCGGTGGTGGTGCGGTGCTTTTTTTCCTTTGGGCTGATAGCTTTGAAGAAATGTTCTGACGGTGGTGAGAGTGGAGCACGACTGTTTCCGTGGCGCAATTGGCTAGCGCGATCGGCTGTTAACTGAAAGGTTGCAGGTTCGAGCCCTCCCGGGGGTGGTGTGTTGCTTCTTTTTCTTTGGGCTGATAGCTTTGAAGATATGTTCTGATGGTGGTGAGAGTGGAACAGAACTGTCTCCGTGGCGCGATTGGCTAGCGCGATCGGCTGTTAACCAAAAGGTTCGAGGTTCGAGCCTCCCGGGAGTGGTGTGTTGCTTTTTTTTTCTTTGGGCTGATAGCTTTGAAGATATGTTCTGATGGTGGTTAGAGTGAAGCAGGACTGTCTCGTGGCGCAATTGGCTAGCGCGTTCGGCCGTTAACCGAAAGGTTGGAGGTTCGAGCCCACCGGGTGGTGGTGCGGGCTTTTTCTTTCTATGGGCTGATAGCTTTGAAGATATGTTCAGATGGTGGTGAGAGTGGAGCAGGACTGTCTCCGTGGCGCAATTGGCTAGCGCGATCGGCTGTTAAGCGAAATGTTGGAGGTTCGATCCCACCCGGGGGTGGTGCGGCACTTTTTTTTTCTTTGGCTGATAGCTTTGAAGATATGTTCTGATGGTGGTGAGAGTGGAGCAGGACTGTCTCCGTGGCGCTATTGGCTAGCGCGATCAGCTTTTAACCGAAAGCTTGGAGTTTCGAGCCCACCCGGTGGTGGTCGTGCTTTTTTTTCTTTGGCGTGATAGCTTTGAAGAATATGGTTCTGATGGTGGTGAGAGTGGAGCACGGACGGTCTCCGTGGCGCAATTGGCTAGCGCGATCGGCTGTTAACCGAAAGGTTGGAGTTTCGAGCCCACCCGGTGGTGGTGGCTGCTTTTTTCTTTGGGCTGATAGCTTTGAAGATATGTTCTGATGGTGGTGAGAGTGGAGCAGGACTGTCTCCGTGGCGCAATTGGCTAGCGCGATCGGCTGTTAACCGAAAGGTGGAGGTTCGAGCCCTACCCGGTGGTGGTGCTGCTGCTTTTTTTCTTTGGGTGATAGCTTTGAAGATATTGTTGCGAATGTATTTACTACTTTAGAGTAGAAAAGTACTCCAGCAGTCAAGATGGCAGCCGTTGTGTATTTCGAACAGCCCAAAAACGTCGTCGTCTTCTTCTTCGCACCGCCCGCATAGCTGCATAGCCGCGAACCCGCAACATCGACCTCCGGCGGCGAAAAGCGCCGACCCGGCGCTTGTTAGCAGGTGTTGGACGAGATGTACGGCTTGAGGCGAGCGACGTGGACGATGTCGGAAGATGTGGAAGGTATCGAAGGGTTTAGAGGTGCTATTTCATAGGTAACATCAGTTACCTGCCGTAGCACACGATAAGGTCCGGAATACTTGGGTAGAAGCTTTTCAGCCAGACCAACATGTCGCGACGGAGTCCACAGAAGAACGAGGTCACCTGGACTAAAGTGGACGTCCCGATGGTGGCTGTCATAGCTACGTTTCTGACGGAGCTGCGAGTCCGAAAGGCGCTGGTGGGCAATCTGACGGGCTTTCTCCGCGGTGCTAATAGCGCGGCGAGCATATGCTGTGGACAGGTCGGTAGGGTTGGGTACAAGCGTGTCGAACGGCAATGTCGGGTCTCTTCCATACAAAAGGTAAAAGGGAGAATATCCAGCAGTGTCGTGGCGTGAGCTATTGTAAGCGAAAGTGACAAAGGGTAGCGCAATGTCCCAGTCACGATGATCCGTCGACACGTACATGGCGAGCATGTCAGTGAGTGTGCGATTCAGACGTTCTGTGAGGCCGTTTGTTTGAGGATGGTAGGCCGTCGTAAGCTTGTGCTTGGTTGCACAAGAACGAAGTAGATCGTCAATTACCTTAGATAAAAAGTAGCGACCGCGATCGGTGACCAGTTGACGAGGAGCACCATGATGTAAGATGACGTCTTGAATCAAAAAGTCGGCGACATCTGTAGCGCAGCTGCTTGGAAGAGGTCTCGTAATTGCGAAACGGGTCGAGTAATCTATGGCGACGGCGACCCACCTGTTACCGTCGGTAGAAAGAGGGAAAGGGCCCAGCAGGTCGAGGCCGACACGATAGAAAGGCTCGGCAGGTACGTCGATCGGTTGAAGGAGCCCGGCGGGGTGTACCGCTGGCCTTTTGCGGCGTTGGCACGACTCACAAGACCTAACATAACGTTGTACAGAACGGTAGAGGCCGGGCCAGAAAAAGCGTCGGCGGACACGGTCGTACGTTCTGGCAACACCAAGGTGGCCAGCCGTTGGTACATCATGTAGTTGCTGAAGTACGGTCGAGTGCAAATGAGTGGGTATTACGAGTAGTAGTTCGTTTCCCACATGGTGCATGTTGCGGCGGTATAAAATGCCGTCTATGACAACGAACATGCGAAGCGAACTGTCTGTACAGCCTGTGTTCAGGCGGTCGATTAGCTCGCGTAGGGACGCGTCACGCCGTTGCTCACATCCCATGTTGCCGAAAGCAGAGAGCGAGGAAATACAGATGGACGCGTCGTCGGTTACTAGATCTGGAGCGTCAACGGGGTACCGAGAGAGGCAGTCGGCGTCTTGGTGTAAACGGCCAGACTTGTAAACCACTGTGTATGTGAATTCCTGGAGGCGCAGAGCCCAACGAGCAAGGCGCCCCGTTGGATCTTTGAGGGCTGAAAGCCAGCATAGAGCGTGATGGTCAGTGGTAACTGTGAAAGGCCGGCCATATAAATAGGGGCGGAATTTACCAACTGCCCATACAAGCGCCAGGCACTCGCGTTCCGTAATAGAGTAATTGCGTTCGGCAGGAGAAAGGAGCCGGCTGGCATACGCAAGAACTCGATCGTGACCGGATTGACGCTGGGCTAAAACCGCGCCAATACCGTAGCCACTAGCATCAGTGCGGACCTCGGTTGGAGCAGACGGGTCGAAGTGGGCGAGAATCGGTGGCGTGGTCAGAAGTGTTATGAGCTGGGAAAAGGCCGTGCCTTGATCAGGACCCCACTCAAATGGTACATCTTTCTTCAAAAGATCAGTGAGGGGGCGTGCGACCTCTGCGAAGTTTCTGACAAATCGTCGGAAATATGAGCATAGGCCCACAAAACTTCGAACGTCCTTGACACAAGTCGGTACAGGAAAATCCAGGACAGCTCGGACTTTGTCGGGATCGGGGCGGATGCCGGAGGAGTCAACGAGATGCCCTAGAATAGTAACTTGGCGATGCCCAAAATGGCATTTCGAGGAATTAAGTTGGAGCCCAGCCTCTCGAAATACTGAAAGAATTGAGGAAAGGCGCTCGAGGTGAGACTTAAAGGTTGGGGCAAACACAATCACGTCGTCCAGATAACACAGGCAGATAGACCATTTAAAGCTGCGCAAAAGCGTGTCCATCATCCGCTCGAACGTTGCCGGCGCATTGCACAAGCCAAACGGCATTACCTTGAATTGGTAGAGACCGTCAGGCGTTACAAAGGCGGTCTTCTCCCGGTCGAGGTCGTCCACGGCGATCTGCCAGTAACCGGAGCGTAAGTCTATCGAAGAAAAATAGGTTGCGCCATGAAGGCAGTCCAGGGCATCATCAATACGAGGAAGCGGGTAGACATCCCTTTTGGTGACCTTGTTTAAATGCCGATAGTCCACGCAGAAACGCCAGGTATTGTCCTTCTTTTTAACTAAGACTACAGGGGACGCCCACGGACTCGATGAGGGCTCTATGATGCCTTTTGTGAGCATCTTATTCACCTCCTGTTGGATAACTTGGCGTTCTGATGGTGACACTCGATAGGGACGCCTGTGAATTGGAGCTGCATCACCGGTATTAATGCGATGTTTGACTTGCGATGTTTGACTTATGGGCCTACCGTCAAAGTCAAATATGTCCGAATAGCTCGTGAGAAGATCAGTGAGGTCTTTGACCTGAGACGGCAAGAGGTCTGAGGCAATCATCTTAGTTACATTGTTGAGCCGTGTAGATTTGGCTGCGTCGGTGCTATGCGGGTTCGGCGAGGCGACTGTGGCCAGTTCACGTGACACTGATGAGATCTGGCACTCGTGTGACGGTGAAAGAGTGGCGAGAACAATGCCTTGTGGTAGGATTTGAGGGCTGAGTCCGAAGTTCAGAAGAGGAAGGCACGTCTTGTTCGCTGTGACAGTTAATATGGTGTACGGGGAGGAAACGTTGCGGGCCAATAAAACACCGGGAGAGGGAAAGACCACGTAATCCCCATCCGGAACACTGGGATATGGTTCAACTGTGACACAAGTTAGGGCTTGGGGTGGGAGGCGAACAAACTCAGCGCACGAAAGCTTGTTCTGTACCATCTTCGACTCTTCGGTGGCCGCAGGCAAGTCAAGTTGCACGACGCCGGCTGAGCAGTCAATTACAGCGGAGTGGTCGGACAAAAAATCGAGTCCAAGGATGACGTCATGTGGACAGTGAGCGAGAACATGGAATAGAACGGACGTCTGGCGGTCGGCGAATCTCACACGCGCGGTGCACATTCCGAGCACAGCCGGGGTCGCTCCACTAGCGACACGTACAAATAGGGACTCTGGCGGCGTAAGGACCTTGTTTAATCGTGCACGGAGGTCAGAGCTCAGAATTGAAATATGTGCGCCGGTGTCAATAAGGGCAGTAACAGGAAGGCCATCCACTTCTACATCAAGCAGGTTCTTGTCCGTAGTCAAGGTCAGCAGAGGGTTTTCAGGTCGGGAGTCCAATGCAGCGTCACCTCCGGGAGCTGCATTGCTCAGTTTTCCGAAGAAGGGCGTCCACTAGGGTGGGGCGACGAATAGCGGCGGTGCTGAGGTGACCTGGAGCGACGGTCATGCGGGGACGGCGAACGGCTGGACCGGCGGACTGGTGTCGCAGGAGTGCCATTGTACGGTCCATCGTCACGAGCGCTGTACTGCAGGGGCCGGTGGTTGTCGTCACGTCGATAGCCAGGAAACGACCGAGGTGGATACGTGCGGAAACGACAGTAGCGGGAGATGTGTCCTACACCATGACAATGAAAACATATAGGCTTGTCGTCCTGTGTCCTCCACTGAGCAGGATCACGATAGCGGCGGAATCTTTCTGGTGCAGGAGAAGGCGCTATGGTACTGACCCGAGGTTCCGTCAACGAACACACAGGCTGCAGCCCAACGTTTGCCAGCTCCTCTCTCACGACCTGTTGGATCAACGAGATCGTTGGTCGATCATCAGATGGGCGGGTCAGAAAAGACGGAGACGCGGCCTCGATTTCTCTACGAACGATGCGAACCACACTTTCGTTGTTATGTGGTTGACTGCATGGCGGCTGAAGGTCCTCGCAAGATGACGTAGCGGCCGTGTTCGGAAGTCGCAAGAAATTCTTGGCGACCCGGCGACTCTTCAGCTCTTCGAATCGGCGGCACTCTTTGATGATGTCATCAATGGTGGAACAGTCTTTGGAAACCAGTATGTTAAAAGCATCATCTGCAATGCCTTTAAGTAAATGGCTTACTTTGTCTTCCTCGGACATGTTGGGGTCGGCACGATGGCAAAGGGCGAGAACGTCAAGGATGTAGGTGACATATGATTCGGTCGTAGTTTGTGCCCGACCAGAGAGTTCTTTAGAAGCGGCCCGCTGGCGTCCGACGGCCTTACCAAACAGGTCACGAAGCTTCTGTTTGCAAGTATCCCAGCTGGTTATGTCCGCTTCATGAGCCTCGAACCACGCGCCAGCTGTTCCGCAGAGATAGAAGCCAACGTTGGCGAGCATCATCGTAGGGTCCCACCGGTACACTGCTGCAAACCGCTCGAACTTCGGAATCCAGTCGTCAACGTCAACATGGTCGGTGCCGCAGAAGTTGCCAGGGTCGCGCGGTTGCGTCAATACGACCGGCTGTACAGGCTGCGCCGGAGTCGCGGCTGAAACAGGAGCGGCAGAATTGGTTTCTGTTGCCATGGTCGGGCAGTCGAGAACACGTCCGCTTCGAAGTTCCGTCTTGCGTCGTACCCAGCGCCACCACCAAAATGTTGCGAATGTATTTACTACTTTAGAGTAGAAAAGTACTCCAGCAGTCAAGATGGCAGCCGTTGTGTATTTCGAACAGCCCAAAAACGTCGTCGTCTTCTTCTTCGCACCGCCCGCATAGCTGCATAGCCGCGAACCCGCAACAATATGTTCTGATGGTGGTGAGAGTGTAGCAGGACTGTCTCCGTGGCGCAATTGGCTAGCGCGATCGGCTGTTAACCGAAAAGTTGGAGGTTCGAGCCCTCCCGGGAGTGGTGTGTTGCTTTTTTCTTTGCGCTGATAGCTTTGAAGATATGTTCTGATGGTGGTGAGAGTAGAGCAGGACTGTCTCTGTGGCGCAATTGGCTAGCGCGATCGGCTGTTACCCGAAAGGTTGGAGTTTCGAGCCCTCCCGGGAGTGGTGTGTTGCTTTTTTCTTTGCGCTGATAGCTTTGAAGATATGTTCTAATGGTGGTAAGAGTGCAGCAGGACTGTCTCCGTGGCGCAATAGGCTAGCGCGATCGGCTGTTAACCGAAAAGTTGGAGGTTCGAGCCCTCCCGGGAGTGGTGTGTTGCTTTTTTCTTTGCGCTGATAGCTTTGAAGATATGTTCTGATGGTGGTGAGAGTGGAGCAGGACTGTCTCTGTGGCGCAATTGGCTAGCGCGATCGGCTGTTAACCGAAAAGTTGGAGGTTCGAGCCCTCCCGGGAGTGGTGTGTTGCTTTTTTCTTTGCGCTGATAGCTTTGAAGATATGTTCTGATGGTGGTGAGAGTGGAGCACGACTCTCTCCGTGGCGCAATTGGCTAGCGCGATCGGCTGTTAACGAAAGGTTGGAGGTTCGAGCCCACCCGGTGGTGGTGCGGCGCTTTTTTTTCTTTGGGCTGATAGCTTGAAGATATGTTCTGATGGTGGTGAGAGTGGAGCAGACTGTCTCCGTGGCGCAATTGGCTAGCGCGATCGGCTGTTAACCGAAAGGTTGGAGTTTCGAGCCCTCCCGGGAGTGGTGTGTTGCTTTTTTCTTTGCGCTGATAGCTTTGAATATATGTTCTGATGGTGGTGAGAGTGGAGCACGACTGTCTCCGTGGCGCAATTGGCTAGCGCGATCGGCTGTTAACCGAAAGGTTGGAGTTTCGAGCCCACCCGGTGGTGGTGCGGCGCTTTTTTTTCTTTGGGCTGATAGCTTTGAAGATATGTTCTGATGGTGGTGAGAGTGGAGCAGGACTGTCTCCGTGGCGCAATTGGCTAGCGCGATCGGCTGTTAACCGAAAAGTTGGAGGTTCGAGCCCTCCCGGGAGTGGTGTGTTGCTTTTTTTCTTTGCGCTGATAGCTTTGAAGATATGTTCTGATGGTGGTGAGAGTGGAGCAGGACTGTCTCCGTGGCGCAATTGGCTGGCGCGATCGGCTGTTAACCGAAAGGTTGGAGGCTCGAGCCCTCCCGAGAGTGGTGTGTTGCTTTTTTCTTTGCGCTGATAGCTTTGAAGATGTGTTCTGATGGTGGTGAGAGTAGAGCACGACTGTCTCTGTGGCGTTTTTAGCTAGCGCGATGGCTGTTAACCGAAAGGTTGGAGGTTCAAGCCCTCCCGGGAGTGGTGTGTTGCTTCTTTTTCTTTGGGCTGATAGCTTTGAAGATATGTTCTGATTGTGGTGAGAGTGGAGCAGGACTGTCTCCGTGGCGCAATTGGCTAGCGCGATTGGCTGTTGACCGAAAGGTTGGAGGTTCGAGCCCTCCCGGGAGTGGTGTTTTGCTTTTTTCTTTGCGCTGATAGCTCTGAAAATATGTTCTGTTGGTGGTGAGAGTGGAGCACGACTCTCTCCGTGGCGCAATTGGCTAGCGCGTTCGGCTGTTAACCAAAAGGGTGGAGGTTCGAGCCCACCCATGGACGGTGTGTCGCTTTTTTTTCTTTTCACTGATAGCTTTGAAGATATGTTCTGATTGTGGTGAGAGTGGAGCGCGACTGTCTCCGTGGCGCAATTTGCTAGCGCCATCTGCTGTTGACCGAAAGGTTTCAGGTTCGAGCCCACCCGGTGGTGGTGCGGCGCTTCTTTTTCTTACGGCTGATAGCTTTGAAGATATGTTCTGATGGTGGTGAGAGTGTAGCAGGACTGTCTCTGTGGCGCAATTTGCTAGCGCGATCGGCTGTTAACCGAAAGGTTAGAAGTTCGAACCTTCCCGGGAGTGGTGTGTTGCTTTTTTCTTTGCGCTGATAGCTTTGAAGATGTGTTCTGATGGTGGTGAGAGTAGAGCACGACTGTCTCCGTGGCGTTTTTAGCTAGCGCGATGGCTGTTAACCGAAAGGTTGGAGGTTCAAGCCCTCCCGGGAGTGGTGTGTTGCTTTTTTGTCTCCGCTGATAGCTCTGAAGAAGTTTTCTGACGGTGGTGAGAGTTGAGCACGACTGTCTCCGTGGCGCAATTGGCTTGCGCGATAGGCTGTTACCTGAAAGGTTGGAGGTTCGAGCCCTCCCGGGAGTGGTGTGTTGCTTCTTTTTCTTTGGGCTAATAGCTTTGAAGATATGTTCTGTTGGTGGTGAGAGTGGAGCAGGACTGTCTCCTTGGCGCAATTGGCTTGCGGGATTGGCTGTTGACCGAAAGGTTGGAGGTTCGAGCCCTCCCGGGAGTGGTGTTTTGCTTTTTACTTTGCGCTGATATCTTTGAAGATATGTTCTGTTGGTGGTGAGAGTGGAGCAAGACTGTCTCCGTGGCGCAATTGGCTAGCGTGATCGGCTGTTAACCAAAAGGTTGGAGGTTCGAGCCCACCCGGTGGTGTGCGGAGCTTTTTTTCTTGGGCTGATAGCTCTGAAGAAATGTTCTGACGGCGGTGAGAAGGAGCACGACAGTCTCCGTGGCACAATTGGCTAGCCGGCGTCTGTTTACCGAAAGGGTTGGAGGTTCGAGCGCACCCGTGGTGGTGCGGCGCTTTTTTTTTTATGGCTGATAGCTTTGAATATGTTCTGATGGTGGTGAGAGTGAAGCAGGACTGTCTCCGTGGCGCAATTGGCGTACGCGGTGGTCGGCTGTTAACCGAAAATTCGGAGGGTTGCGAACCCATCCCGGGTGGTGGTGCGGGTGACGCATTTTTTTGTTCTTGGGCTTGATAGCTTGATAGATATGTTTTGATGCTGGTGACAGTGGAGCATGGAACTCTCTCCGTGGCGCAATTGGTTAGCGCGGTCGGCCTGTTAACCGATAGGTTGGAGGTTTCGATGCGCAGCCGGGGGCGGGTGGTTCGCGGGTCTTGTGTAGTTTCTTGGCTCTGATAGCCTTCAGAGAAATGTTCTAAGAGTGCTGAGAGTGGAGCACGACTGTCTCCGTGGCGTTTTGAGCTAGCGCGATGGGCTGTTAACCAAAAGGTTGGAGGTTCGAGCCCACCCGGTGGTGGTGCGGCGCTTTTTTTCCTTTGGGCTGATAGCTTTGAAAAAATGTTCTGACGGTGATGAGAGTGGAGCACGACTGTTTCCATGGCGCAATTGGCTAGCGCGATCGGCTGTTAACTGAAAGGTTGGAGGTTCGAGCCCTCCCGGGAGTGGTGTGTTGCTTTTTTCTTTGCGCTGATAGCTTTGAAGATATGTTTTGATGGTGGTGACAGTGGAGCAGGACTGTCTCCGTGGCGCAATTGGTTAGCGCGGTCGGCTGTTAACCGATAGGTTGGAGGTTCGAGCGCAGCCGGGGACGGTGTGTCGCTTTTTTTTCTTTGCGCTGATAGCTTTGGAGAAATGTTCCAACAGTGGTGAGAGTGGAGCACGACTCTCTCCGTGGCGTTTTGAGCTAGCGCGATGGGCTGTTAACCGAAAGGTTGAAGGTTCGAGCCCACCCGGTGGTGGTGCGGCGCTTTTTTTCGTTTGGGCTGATAGCTTTGAGAAAATGTTCTGACGGTGGTGAGAGTGGAGCACGACTGTTTCCATGGCGCATTTGGCTAGCGCGATCGGCTGTTAACTGAAAGGTTGGAGGTTCGAGCCCTCCCGGGAGTGGTGTGTTGCTTTTTTCTTTGCGCTGATAGCTTGAAGATGTGTTCTGATGGTGGTGAGTGTGGAGCCCGACTGTCTCCGTGGCGCAATAGGCTAGCACGATTGGCTGTTGACCGAAGTGTTTGAGGTTCGAGCCCTCCCGGGAGTGGTGTTTTGCTTTTTTCTTTGCGCTGATAGCTTTGAAAATATGTTCTGTTGGTGGTGAGAGTGGAGCACGACTCTCTCGGTGGCGCAATTGGCTAGCGCGTTCGGCTGTTAACCAAAAGGTTGGAGGTTCGAGCCCACCCTGTGGTGGTGCGGCGCTTTTTTTTCCTTTGGGCTGATAGCTCTGAAGAAATGTTCTGACGGTGGTGAGAGTAGAGCACGACTGTCTCCGTGGCACAATTGGCTAGCCTGATCGGCTGGTAACCGAAAGGTTGGAGGTTCGAGCCCTCCCGGGAGTGGTCTGTTGCTTTTTTTTCTTTGGGCTGATAGCTCTGAAGAAATGTTCTGACGTTGGTGAGTGTGGAGCACGACGGTCTCCGTGGCGCAATTGGCTAGCGCGATCGGCTGTTAACCGAAAGGTTAGAGGTTCGAGGCCTCCCGAGAGTGGTGTGTTGCTTTTTCCTTTGCGCTGATAGCTTTGAGGATATGTTCTGATGGTGGTGAGAGTGGAGCAGGACTGTCTCCGTGGCGCAATCGGCTAGCGTCATCGGCTGTTAACCGAAAATTTGGAGATTCGATCCCACCCTGTGGTGGTGCGGCGCTTTTTTTTCTTTGGGCTGATAGCTTTGAAGATATGTTTTGATGGTGGTGACAGTGGAGCAGGACTGTCTTCGTGGCGCTATTGGTTAGCGCGGTCGGCTGTTAACTGATAGGTTGGAGGTTCGAGCGCAGCCGGGGACGGTGTGTCGCTTTTTTTTCTTTGCGCTGATAGCTTTGGAGAAATGTTCTAACAGTGCTGAGAGTGGAGCACGACTGTCTCCGTGGCGTTTTGAGCTAGCGCGATGGGCTGTTAACCGAAAGGTTGGAGGTTCGAGCCCACCCGGTGGTGGTGCGGCGCTTTTTTTCCTTTGGGCTGATAGCTTTGAAAAAATGTTCTGACGTTGATGAGAGCGGAGCACGACTGTTTCCATGGCGCAATTGGCTAGCGCGATCGGCTGTTAACTGAAAGGTTGGAGATTCGAGCCCTCCAGGGAGTGGTGTGTTGCTTCTTTTTCTTTGGGCTGATAGCTTTGAAGATATGTTCTGATGGTGGTGAGAGTGGAACAGAACTGTCTCCGTGGCGCGATTGGCTAGCGCGATCGGCTGTTAACCGAAAGGTTGGAGGTTCGAGCCCACCCGGTGGTGGTGCGGCGCTTTTTTTTCTTTGGCTGATAGCTTTGAAGATATGTTCTGATGGTGGTGAGAGTGGAGCAGGACTGTCTCCGTGGCGCAATTGGCTAGCGCGATCGGCTGTTAACCGAAAGTTTGGAGGTTCGAACCCACCCGGTGGTGGTGCGGCGCTTTTTTTTCTTTGGGCTGATAGCTTTGAAGATATGTTTTGATGGTGGTGACAGTGGAGCAGGACTGTCTCCGTGGCGCAATTGGTTAGCGCGGTCGGCTGTTAAGCGATAGGTTGGAGGTTCGAGCGCAGCCGGGGACGGTGTGTCGGTTTTTTTGCGCTGATAGCTTTGGAGAAATGTTCTGACAGTGGTGAGAGTGGAGCACGACTGTCTCCGTGGCGTTTTGAGCTAGCGCGATGCGCTGTTAACCGATAGGTTGGAGGTTCGAGCCCACCCGGTGGTGGTGCGGCACTTTTTTCCTTTGGGCTGATAGCTTTGAAGAAATGTTCTGACGGTGGTGAGAGTGGAGCACAACTGTTTCCGTGGCGCAATTGGCTAGCGCGATCGGCTGTTAACTGAAAGGTTGGAGGTTCGAGCCCTCCAGGGAGTGGTGTGTTGCTTCTTTTTCTTTGGGCTGATAGCTTTGAAGATATGTTCTGATGGTGGTGAGAGTGGAACAGAACTGTCTCCGTGGCGCGATTGGCTAGCGCGGTCGGCTGTTAACCGAAAGGTTCGAGGTTCGAGCCTTCCCGGGAGTGGTGTGTTGCTTTTTTCTTTGCGCTGATAGCTTTGAAGATATGTTCGGTTGGTGGTGAGAGTGGAGCACGACTCTCTCCGTGGCGCAATTGGCTAGCGTGATCGGCTGTTAACTGTAAGGTTGGAGGTTCGAGCCCTCCCGGGAGTGGTGTGTTGCTTCTTTTTCTTTGGGCTGATAGCTTTGAAGATATGTTCTGATTGTGGTGAGAGTGGAGCAGGACTGCCTCCGTGGCGCAATTGGCTAGCGCGATTGGCTGTTGACCGAAACGTTGGAGGTTCGAGCCCTGCCTGGAGTGGTGTTTTGCTTTTTTCTTTGCGCTGATAGCTTTGAAAATATGTTCTGTTGGTGGTGAGAGTGGAGCACGACTCTCTCCGTGGCGCAATAGGCTAGCGCGTTCGGCTGTTAACCAAAAGGCGGAGGTTCGAGCCCACCGGTGGTGGTGCGGCGCTTTTTTTCTTTGGCTGATAGCTCTGAAGAAATGTTCTGACGGTGGTGAGAGTGGAGCACGACTGTCTCCGTGGCACAATTGGCTAGCGCGATCGGCTGTTAACCGAAAGGTTGGAGGTTCGAGCCCTCGCGGGAGTGGTGTGTTGCTTTTTTTTCTTTGGGCTGATAGCTCTGAAGAAATGTTCTGACGTTGGTGAGAGTGAAGCACGACTGTCTCCGTGGCGCGATTTGCTAGCGCGATCGGCTGTTAACCGAAATGTTAGAGGTTCGAGCCCTCCCGAGAGTGGTGTGTGGCTTTTTTCTTTGCGCTGATAGCTTTGA
>NW_023608813.1:0-26587 GCF_013339725.1 Rhipicephalus microplus | reverse complement strand
GTACTCCGTAACATTTAGTTGTCTAACATGTTATAACTAGGCAATCAATGCCGTACTAAATCTATATAACGCCACCGCATATGCTTTGTATATGTTATGTTATGAGCGCATCAACCTGACTGATATTTGTTTCCCGTGGTTTCGTCGATATTCAGGAAACAGGTGTCCGACTTCTCTTGAAATTTTCGATTGTTACAGACCTCGCATGTGACTGGATAAGTGACATTATGTTTGGGTTATAGTGCAGCGAGGTAGCACCGCACAATATTGCACGGGAATAGTACAAAGGCCGCCATCTTATGCAGGCTTACGTCGCGCTATGCCCTTTTTATTTTAAAAGCCTGCTCGTGCTTTTAAAAAAACAAAGGACATTAGCTACAATTAGCAAAGAGGAAACCGGGCGGGGCAATTGCCTGCAAATGCAAGGCTAGATCCGCCGCTATACTTACAGCATCCTTAACTTTAACCTTGTATATGTAACAACATGTATGTTCTTTGTTTGTCTGTTTCGTTTGTCTTTGTTCGTATTGTGCGCTTTGAGAGGACATGCTTTGGCTTCGAGTATATGTTTGTATTTCGTTTACTGCAGTCACTCTGGCCATCAATATCATATTTCCCAGTCACAAAAATTCATCTTTTTTTTCTTATTTTAAACGCAACCTGATTCATCAAGATTGATTTTGTCGTTGCTGATGGGCAACTTATGCACTTAATGATGTTTAGACAGAAGCAGCCGTGCTATATGTAAACCGGAACACGTGCAGTTTAAAAGTAGAGCAAGTCAGTTATGCGGAAGAACCCAACAGTATTACACAGTATATAAGCAGTTTACTTCGTATCAATTTCATATTTGGTACAGGGTACTTTTTTTAAATGCACAGCTTGCTTCCCGGGTCTTTTGAAAGGGGGGAGGGGGATAACGGGGAGGGATGATAGAAGGGATTTTAGGGACGTGTAGAGGATGACAATATGCTTATCCAGTTTTATAACAAAAGGCTCCAGCCGCCTCCTCCTAAGAGTACCATTCGCTTCGCTTCGAGTGATGGAACGACTGTAACTGAATTTAAAAGACGCGTTACACTATAGAGTGACACGACCCAGATTTTGGTCTGCCGACTGTCTTTGGGAGCGTCTCTTGTCTAGTCGTAATCCTGTTTACACCGCAGCGACATGAGCAGTCTGCTGATGGTCTCTGGAAGACTCCGTCCGCACCTTGCCGTGTTCACAGCCTTTCGTCGTCTAATTCTCTAGTCAAACTGGAGGCACACGCAGCGACACCGACTAAACTTGCATAAAGAAATTGAAAGAAGGCCCCACCTGCTTCTCATTTTCAGCCGTCTTCCCTGCGTTGCCATTGTCCTTCTTGGGCTAAGCGGTGCAGCCCCCAACATTCTCCAAGGCGTCGAGGGACGGTGGGGGAGAGGGACAACGGCGACACCCGAGGGGTGCGCAAGATGATCATTAGGTATATTGTGCGGGGCCTCCTGAACTCCCCCCAAGATATCCGCCTTGATCGTTAGGAGCAACGACACGGGCGAAATTTTGCTTGACCACCGATCTCCCGATGACCTGCCGACGACAAGTCTGCCGATGCGTTCTGCTGGTGTTTTTTGGTCTGCCATCATGCTACACTACGACAAAACGCTGTCTGTCGAGGCGTTGTTGTCGTTGTTAACATAGTACTACCAGACGGTGCGGTGACATTGTCGGCGGGCGGCTCGTCGGCCGATCGTCTGCGTCTGCCTCGTGTCTAGGTCAGTGTCACGTCACTTCATTGTACATTCGCCTTAGCGGATTTGTATACCTCCAAATTATCGGGGTAAGTTGGTTTGCGAGCCCGAGTTTTGCCCATCAAAGAGAGACACTAACGTACCGACTGTTGAAACATTTACAGAGAATTTGGGCGACTATATTTACCACAGGAATAGTTACTCCATTAGTTGGTTACTCCTTTACCGAGCACAAGCATTTATGGGAAGGAAGTAAAAAAAAATAAAAGGGACAGAAAAGGGCATGGACGTTAACCAGTCTAGAAGGACCGGTATGCTACTATACACTGGGAAAAGAAAAAGAGAAGTTTTAAAGATGGAAAAAGAGAGAGAGGGGGGGGGGAGAGCACGTATACAAAAGTCCCGCTTCATACTGATCATCGCGCCATAAGCCTACAACCATTGGTGCAAGTATGTTGCCTTCGATAGGTTAAGCACTGCCTTCGTAGCCTACACCCACGGTGACCGATGAGGCCCATGTACTTTGCGATGTCAGTGGAGATTAAAGAACACCAGACGGCCGAAATTTCCGGAGCCCTCCACTATGGCGTCTCTCATAATCATCTCTTCATTTCGGGATGTAGAGCCCCACATATATAAAAAAAGGCCGACTTCGTGAAAGCCACTCTCAGCCGTAAACGGCAAAGCAGAGTGACATCATTACGGCGTAGAAGAAGAAGGCGCCTAATTTCTGCAGCCCGGTAAGGAGCACGGTGCCACGCCTGCTGGGATGGCGAATGGGAGAAGACTGGTTAGAAGACTTGGATAGAAGATTGGTTAGGGGAACAATATGAATGATTTGCTGGTGGAAAAGGGAACGGGGAGAACGATGAAAAGGACAAGGACAGAGTGCAACGCTGCCCTGTCGGTGCCAGCTGTGTGTGTGCACGTGCACGCACACCAGGCACGTGTGTGTTGCAACAGAGCATAGTCTTGGAGTTGCCCGGAAGACTTCAAGCTGTACGGTTGTGGCGCCCGCCATCTGCGACGCCAGCGTAGCTCTCGCCGACTGGTTGGCCCTCCGTGATCTCCTGACGACATGCAGGCCCTCGCTGTGTGGTGCGCCGTCCTCACACTCCCTCGACCGGCTCCCATCTTTCCTATCTCCTTCTTGTGATGTCGCTTGCCTTGTCCTATTTTTTATCTAAATCTTTCCACTATTATTTCTATACCTTCTCGTCTTTCCTTTACAAGGCACTGCGCCATACATGTCGCCCAAGAGGCAGACAGAAGTTAGGTGCGTTCTTCTTCTTCTCGAGGAACACTAAAAATAGTCTTGTATTGTGAAGCGAACAGTGAGAAAGGGATGTAAGGGCGGTGAGGAGCGTTATGAGGAGGCGGACGTCATATATACTCCGCTGTTTCCCCAGCCTCCGCACCACGACTGCGTAGCTCACCGATTTCTTTTCAACAATGCGTAACGATATGCCTGAGCCAATTGGCTGGTCAGCCGGCCGGTCAGTCGGTCGGTCGGTCGGTTGGTCGATCGGCACGCGCAACACACCATAATGAGGTTTCTCAACAGTTACTAAACGAGAGCCGATCTCTTAGGTCACAGCTGCACAGAAGGGCAGGTATATGAAGCGTTCTCTTTGGTACCAGAAGTTATCGCGACGAACCTGAGGCTCGCGATCCTTCCGTGATATCCTTCGTTACCTAACCCACCCAAGAAGCCTCATGTTGTAAGAACTGCTTATTGATATACCTGCGACTTCAATACTTATAGATGTTTCATCTCTGGATTTAGAGCGATTTGAACTCCTAACTGTTGTCAAGCCCACCCATGTCGCGGCTTTTTACACTGGCCGCCTGTGCCTTGCATGCGATTCAGTGTCGACCTTTTTCTTCTACGGCGCTCGAGACGTGATACGCTCACTGCGCAAGATGCTACAGGGCAGCGCTACGTGGTCCACGACTACGCTGTTCGTTGCGTTATCGCATAACCAGAGGAAGGGCTCACTCGCTCGTTCTTTCCTCGCAAATGCCTTCACTTCGTGTAAACGCGTATAGCATCGGGGTGCGGAACAGTGAGCCGACACTGGGTATAATACCTCCCACCAACGATGGGATAACAAAACGTCTGCCGATGCGCCTTTCCTTCATCTTTTTTTCCCCTCTGCCCTCCATACTTTATAGTTCCAGCCGGGTTCGTTTCGCAGCCGAAAGAGCACGACCGTAAACCACCCGGACAACGTGACGCGCCATACCGTCCCCGGGGACTGGTCGGTCAACGAAGAGAACAACGACTCGGAAAAGCAGCGGGTTCGCTTGTCGGCGACCACCGCTGATGAGGTCGTCGCAGCCTAGATCACATAACTCGCCCTCTTTCCTTCTTTTCCTGCCCCCTTTTAGCCTCCGAGAAGACACGCATGCATGTAACGCTGCGCAGTCGCTGCCGCCTGTGTGCGAACGCGTACGTCACACCGAGCACGTGTGTGGTGCAACAACAGAGCGTGTAGGTTGAGCGCCTCGCAGATACACCTTGATTGGCCAAGTCGATATTGCGAGTGAATAGAGGACGACGAGAATTATGGGTCGGCCGGAAAGGGCCCGCTTTGCATGCAGCTTCGCGAACATTTGCTTGGCGCGCAAAGGCATGTATGAACGTGGGACTCTTCTACGCAGTCTTGGCAAGCCGCTGCGTTTGTGTGAATGCCCAAAACGGCTTTGAAATCCTCTGGGGCAATTTGTCGAGGTTGCCTGGACACTGTGCCATGCTATTACCGAACACATAAAGAAGACTAACCGGATCTGCAAAAGGCCGCGTAGACTGTCGAACTCTCTAAACCAGGAGTCGTGGTCTAGCGTGACGTAGAAACAGCGCAAGAAAATGCATTCCTCTCAACCTGGTTGGCCCACAAACTTTTTGAGCACCATGACATATGGTTGCATTACACTCTGTCTTACAATGTTCGCATTATTCTCGTCCCAGAACATTGATTACTGCTTCGTTATCTATTTGGTAAAATTTGACATTTTCCGTCGTAACAAATTGATCAAAATTCTTGCATATGTTAGTTAACCGCGGTTCACTGATCGACTCACTTTGCTGCGTGCGCATGGTGGGACCTGTAGTCATAGAAGAGATCACAAAAGCGCTTTTGATGTTTTTGAGGGCTATTCATTTTAACGAAAATTTATGGATGACCATTTTGTATATATATGTGCTTCAGACTGTATACGTATTATTTTTGTGCATACATTATCATTGTATACGTAGTACCAATCACCCAATACTTCACCTCAAGTAGCTCACCTCAAGTGATTATAATGTTAAGATCTCTGGGAACTTCAATAAACCTTACTGTTTTCCTGTTGAGATCGAAAAAGAAAGAAAATGAAGTGGGCACATGGGAGGGGGGGGGGGGGGGCAGAAGTTGTAAGGTGCGTGGTACGAAACAACAATGACGCGTAAAGGTGAGAAATTCAGCTGTTTAACACAGAATTTTTTTTTGCTACTCTGAAGGCTATTCGGCATATACTCGGAGGGTGTAAGTATATGTGTGGTCAGGTCCTGGCTGAAGAAGAGGTGCCCCGAAAACGCAAGACCATACACTTTTCTTCTCGTGTACTTTAACAGGACAATTTAGCGAACACTCGGCGGGATACCACGAGTTTTATTTGTTCATCTGTCTTTAGTGCCTCACTTTTATGTAGTGTGAAATTTACGGCAAACCACGCATATACGCATCGCCACTAGGCGAGCTTGAATGCACAAGCTGCGTTCCAGAAAGTTGGGAAACGGAAAATTCAGGAATATAAGCTTTTGTTTCTTTGCCAAGTTTCGAAACAAACAAAAACAACAAAAAAAACACAGACCACAAAATTTCCTTGATGCGCCTCCTCGTGTAATCAATTGAGAAAGTAGAAAAAATATAGCAAGGAGGCGCGACGTTGAAACCACAAAGCGCACTTTCATGTCGTATAGTTTTCCCTCGGCACTCTCTTCAGCTTCGCGCTATGAGTGCTCCGAACGAGTGAAAGAAAAACAAAGAAAGGCTTTATACTTTTATGAGTCGTAATGGCATAAATCCAACAGATAATTAGGCAAATAAAACCATAGTAGCGATCTGTACAGAGTTTCAGAGAAGCGTAAACGCAGTCATGAAAATAAATAAGTATAGAAACAGCTGGTGAGGATTGATTCCTCCCCAGCTAATTCCTCACCATGAGGAATGGTTCCTCACCAGCTGATTCCTCACCATGAGGAATTATTCCTCACCAGCAGAAGACAAGGTAATTTTTTGAAGACAAATCACATATGCCCGCGACGCTTACTGCATGACCGATGGCACAGAATTTGCAGCATTGTTTAATTTGATTATTATTGAGTCGATTATGTGTTTTCCGGAGGCGAGTAAAAACGACGTTAGAGAGTTTTCGAACAGGGGTCCAAAAACTTTGGAGCCCCAAAGTCGTTTGCGAGTGTACGCCTTTACCGACACTTTACTTATAGTAAAGCCCCTCAGCTGCTGACCCGCAGAAGAACCCCAGGTCGTTGAACTTTCTGGAGCCCTCCACTACGGCGTCTCTCATAATCAAATGGTGGTATTGGAACGTCAAACCCCACATATCAAACAAATCAATCAATCTCACCCGCAGATCGCTGGATCGAATCCCGGCCGTTCCAGCCGCATTTTCGATGGATGCCAAGATGCTTGAAGTCTGCGTCCTTAGATTTAGGTGCACGTTTAAAGAACCCCAGGTGGCAGAAATTTCTGGAGCTCTCCACAACGGCGTCTCTCAGAATCATATGGTGGTTTTGAGACGTTAAACCTCAACAATCATGATTTTAATGCACACGCGATGGGTCAAGCAGGAACTAAGTTTTCAACTATATTGTATGCTTTTCGGACTCTCCCTATTCTGAAGAAAAGTGTGAATTTAAGAGCTCTTTTTTGTTATACACAACAATAATGAGAACTAACAGACAATAATGCGCGGGAAAGTGTAGGGGATGTTATTATAATGTATTCTACGTCACACTAGTCTCGGCCAAAAGTCGTTGCTTCAGTGGGAGCCGTTATATTTGCTTTACGAAAAGCTTTTGGGGTAAGGTTTTCGTTAGAGAAATTCGGAAACTAGCGTCCCCAACGCAACATTCAAACGCCGTTTGCGTCTCGCGAATGCGCAGCGGGCTTGACGCCGTTTCTTTGAGGCCAAAAATCATCGGGATGCCTATTCGCAAATCCATATTAATAAAATTTTATGTAGTGTCGAAAAAAATGGCAGCATATCCACGGAGTGAATGATGGAGAGTGGGGCGAAGCATCCGTCCGCCCATTCGTTCTTGCTTCCGTCCGTCCATGCGTCCGTCTGTGTGACCGTCCATGCGTCCATCCGCCCGTCTGTGCGCGCGTCTGTTCGCGCGTCCGCACGTCCATCTGTGCGTCCGTCCCTGCGTTTGTCCATGCATCTGCTCCTGCGTACGTCCATGCGTCCATCAGTCCGTGCAGCCATCCGTTTGTCGGTCCACGCGTCAGTCTGTGTGTCCGTTCGACCACCTATTCAACACTCCAAGTACCACCATCTCGCATCTTTTCATCATATATTCCTCATATAGAAGCACCGCCATCCAGCGGACATTCCAAGGACTGAACGAGAGGAGGCACACTGTTGCGAAAGACGGCGACGCCAACACGGTGCCGAAGGCGCCACTGCTTCCGACTCCGCCGGGAAGGTCACCAGCCGTTTGGTAGCGTATGTTTCTCAGCTCGCGACTGCTTCTGCGCAGAGCTGATCAGACGAGCGGACGAGACGACGGTGAGTCAAACAAGGTTTATGTACAGCATATATACAGAGGCGTTACAATTTCGGCACTGAGGCCGACAGAGACTCGAAGAGCCGAGCTCTTCTCTCTAACACATAGTTCAGCCTTTCGCCTAAGACCGCTGACTCACACACATGTCGGCACTCCGACACGGGGACGCCTCTCACATAGGACCGCCGATCGCGACGCGCCGCAGGGCTTCTTTTATTTACACCGGGTCCAACCAAAATGTCCAATCAGAAGCGCCGCTGGTCGTCCGGGCAGATTCCGCCAATGGGGCCGCCGCGCCATGCGTCAGACCACCTGACACGAGGACGCCGGCTCGCTGTCACGTGCGCAACTGACTCACTGCACGTGGGCCAGAGGAGCGCCGCGCGTGTTCACGCCGTCGAGGTGATCGCGCCAGGCAGACTGCGGGCTGGCCTTGACCCAGATTGCCTTTTTCAGAGGCACGGTCGTTTGACGAGGACTCGCTGGCATAACAGCACCCCCGCCGCCAGACAATGCACCGGAAAGACGAGCTGCTTCCACGGGGCTCGGATGTCAGGTGCGCTCGTTCGCCAGGTCCCTCCAGGTTCGCCTCCAGGGCCATGGGGAGAATACAGCTCCAAACTGTTCCGGGAACACATCCCATTTTTGACGACGGATCCCAGCTCCACCGGCTTGTCGCCACAACTTGCTGACCAGCTTCACTCGTCTCTTCTGACCATCTTCGGTTTCAGCACTTGTCGATGGTTCTGCAACTTGCCAAGAACGGATCGACAACAGACAACACACGACACACGCAAGTGCCTTCGGTCACCCGACAGAACACCAGACAAAGTATAGTACAACATTTACCTATCTACGTGTCTATCGGAATTTTGTTCCCTCTACATCAAGAGGCACATGTGGGACACAAGACTCTTAAAATGACAACTCAATTTTTTTTCCACGTACAACAACGTAACGAATTAGAATACCACATAAAGTTGGCCCCTTGAGATCACTCTGAACGAGAGCGCTCAGCCCAGGTCGTGATGAGGTCAAAATTTTGCCCCGAATCGCCAGCGAGAAACCGAAAGGTTGAGAAGTTACTAGCTGGAACGCACTGCTCAATGCACCTGCATTAGCGTTTACCTTTCCCTTTTTTTTTTTTTTTAGCGAACGTCAAAGTTGCGCTGTGGAGCAACATGCTCCACCTCAGTAACCGGCCACTTTTAGGCGACGATACCTATGCGGCACCAAGAGCGGCTCACACTTGCGACGTTGCACAGGGGAACAACGATACGGCTTGCTACTGATTGACTCCTCACCGCTTAGCTCGATATCGTGTTCGATCACCCTCATGTTTCCGGGGCGGTCCGAAAACACGTCTTCAAACTCGGAACCAATCTTTCTCAGGTCCTCTTTCTCAGGTCCTCCTTCACTTAAGCTAGGCTCTAGGTTTATCTGCTCCCAAATTACTTTCGATCCCCCTTCGATCACCTCACTAGAACTCAAATTTTCTGCTCCCTCTTCCTCTGAAGCCTTCAACAGCTGATTTACGACCGCTTGATGTTGAACATTGGGTTTCATCAAGTTGTAAATTTTGTTCTGCCGCCTTCCTACTTGCACCTCATAAGTTGTATCGCAAGGCTTCGATAATACTTTGGCGGGCCCTTCCCAATCAACCTCAAGCTTGCTCCTTTTGGGTGGCTGCAGCCGCATTACCTGATTATCAACTTCAAAAGCGCGCTTCTTCCCCGATTTCTCGTAGTGCTCCTTCGACAGCACTTTTGCCGCGTTTTTCTGGCTTTCCACGAGCGCTTCAATTTGGCTTTCCACTAGCGCTTCAATCGAGAGATCCTCACTCTGCCCTCGAATGAGCGTCTCTCGATCAACTCTCGGCAGCTCGCTCCAACTTTCCGCTACAGGCGAGAGCGTTGCAACCCTCTCGCTCTGACTCAATGGCGCCACGTCGTCTCCCCCAGCGCATACCGCGCCGGCCGCTCCCGCGACGGGCCGCTCGCGTGACTGCTCACATGACTCATGCGGAAATTTTCCTTTCTGGGGTTCCGTCGACCCGCCGACAAGGTCACTTGAGAGTTCACCGCATGGAACCAAGTCAAGCTTCCGCGAAAGCTTTCGCGCTTGCGATCGCGTGAGAGCCATGCACGCTAAGTTGGGGAAGAACGATTTGCCCTGCTCTTTGAGAAGCTGCTCTGAGTTGTTGGAGAAAAGATAAGGAAAACGATCATTTAGCGCGGCAGACACAGCTGCTTCGGTGCGAAGCTTACCGAACGGGCCTTCAATGACCACCGTGGCGATTGGTAAGCGAACACTCTGCACCTCGGCGACTTGCCTGATCCACGCGCATTCTCCTGTGAAGTCATCCGGAGACACCAATGAAGGATGGACAACGTCCATGGTTGCCGCTGAGTCTCTAAGTGCTCGGCACGTTTTCTCATTGACCCTAATTTCTTGGAGATACGGCTCCAACAACCGCATGTTTTTTCCTGATTCTCGGATTGTTGCGAAGGCAAATTTTTCCTGACAGTTTCTCGCGATGTGCCCTTCCTTTTTACAGTTGTAGCAGATTAGCGGCTTCCGTTTGTTTTCCGATTCGAATGCCTGTGTGGTAGAAACCTCACTCGATTTCTCCGCTTCTGTTTGCCCTTCCCCTACACTGTCCTTCGTAAGAGACGGGTCCTTTTTGAAATTACGGTGCGGAACGGGTCTCCGTTGATCAGGTTTCTTTGAAAAGCCCTCTTTTCTCTCATCCTTTTCAACGCGCACTGCCCTGCTGTGCAACTTTCGGCGAGTATAATACTCCTCAGCTAACTCTGCTGCCTTGTTTAGCTTTACTTCACCAAGTCTGTCCTGCAGCCAAAGCCTGACATTATCCTCGATGCAGCGGTAGAATTGCTCCAATGCAACGCATTCCACCACTTTATCGCGGTCGTCATAAACACCTTCGCCCTTGAGCCATTCAATTAAATCGGCTTTAAGACAAAACGCGAAGTCAACGTGTGACTCATTCCCCTTTTCAGCATACCGGAACCTTTGCCTGAAAGCCTCGGGTGACAACTTATAACGTCTCAAGAGCACTTCCTTAACCTCGTCATAGCTCTCAAACGCTTCCCTAGACAAGCAAGTTAATGCGTCGGACACTTCGCCGGGAAGAAGAGCTAGCAGGTTCCGCGCCCAAAGAGGTCGCTCCAAAGCGTTTCGCTCACAGACGTGTTCAAACTTGACGAGATACTTCGCCATGTCCTCGCCTACTACGAACGGTGGCAGTTGGTCCCGAAATCTAAAACCGCTGACCTGAATCGTCGGAGAAGCTGCGCTAGGCGCCTGCGAACACTGTAGGATTGCCAATTCTAGTCGTTTCATTTCAAGGCGCTCCTGTCTCTCGGCCTCCTCGCGACGTTCGCGCCTTTCAGCTTCTTCGCGAGCTTCGCGCCTTTCAGCTTGTTCACGTTCGCGAGCTTCGCGCCTTTCAGCTTCTTCGCGAGCTTCGCGCCTTTCAGCTTCTTCACGTTCGCGAGCTTCGCGCCTTTCAGCCTCTTCGCGAGCTTTGCGCCTTTCAGCCTCTTCGCGAGCTTCTACTTCTCGCCTTTCAGCCTCCTCACGGCGTGCTTTAATATCCACCCAGGCCGCATCGACTTCCTCAGCCGACACTCCCTCATCCTTCATGATCTCAAGGATCGCTTGCTTTCGTTTCGCACGGCCCAAAGTAATGCCGAGTTCCTCACAAATTTCGATGAGTTCCTTCACTTTAAGGTTCTCCATCGTTCACAATAGCCTCTTTCTGTTTGCCCCTGTTAACAATTTACTTGCCGTACCCACTATAAGTCAACTAGCAAGACGCGCAAGCAATTTTTCACTCTCCCGTGTTTACCCCCTCCGCATTAACTTTGGTTTCAAAGCACTTCGACTTTGCTTGAAACGATCAAAGCTCACTCTAATGCTTCACACAGCCCTTCTCTAAACTACTACAACCTGAGCTAGAGCAGTCTGGTGAACTGAGGGGAAAACATCAGGCACTCACCGCATCGATGTCGCTGACGCCGGCCGATCCCGCAGCTGCCAACCACTGTTGCCTAGACGGACCGATCCCACCGCTGCCACCACTGTTGCGAAAGACGGCGACGCCAACACGGTGCCGAAGGCGCCACTGCTTCCGACTCCGCCGGGAAGGTCACCAGCCGTTTGGTAGCGTATGTTTCTCAGCTCGCGACTGCTTCTGCGCAGAGCTGATCAGACGAGCGGACGAGACGACGGTGAGTCAAACAAGGTTTATGTACAGCATATATACAGAGGCGTTACAATTTCGGCACTGAGGCCGACAGAGACTCGAAGAGCCGAGCTCTTCTCTCTAACACATAGTTCAGCCTTTCGCCTAAGACCGCTGACTCACACACATGTCGGCACTCCGACACGGGGACGCCTCTCACATAGGACCGCCGATCGCGACGCGCCGCAGGGCTTCTTTTATTTACACCGGGTCCAACCAAAATGTCCAATCAGAAGCGCCGCTGGTCGTCCGGGCAGATTCCGCCAATGGGGCCGCCGCGCCATGCGTCAGACCACCTGACACGAGGACGCCGGCTCGCTGTCACGTGCGCAACTGACTCACTGCACGTGGGCCAGAGGAGCGCCGCGCGTGTTCACGCCGTCGAGGTGATCGCGCCAGGCAGACTGCGGGCTGGCCTTGACCCAGATTGCCTTTTTCAGAGGCACGGTCGTTTGACGAGGACTCGCTGGCATAACAACACGCACACTTTCTTACTGCTTGCGCTTCGTGTCTACTTCCCACCTTTTTAACCACCTCGAGTTCATGGTATATACTACTTCACTGCATTCATGGCACTGCGGCCCAACGCTCGCTAAACCTTTCTGAAACCAAGTAGGTTACGCCCACCGAGTATAACGTATACCCTTTCTTGTCAGATAGTGCTCAATGTACATGCCAATGTACATTGAGCACTCAATGTACATTGAGCATTGAGTGGTTTAACGTCCTAAGGGGGAATGAGAGACAGGAGAATTCGGCTTTTAGTTAACGCGCACGCTGCAAATTTTTTATTGTTCAACAACGCACAGAAGAAATCTCTCACCAGCACCACCTAGGAGGTCAAATGTAAGACTGGTTACACACAACTACTACGAAGAGGGACGAACGGGTGCCGCTATAAGGAGATTCGCCCCTAAAAGTCCCATAAATAGATTTGGCTGCTGACTGAGTCGGGCTGAAGGGTGCGAATACTGTTATTGCCTTCGGACGTTTCCAGTCAATCGCCGGCATCGATTCGCGGCTAATTAGGGCTACTGGCCGTCCCAGCTCGCAAACTTGATGCAAACACTGCAGAGGTGAACACTGCTACCAGTGACTTACGTATGTAGTTACACAGTCGTGCATTTCCAGCTTGTTCTATCACTCGTCTAATGACACCGCACCTCGACATTACGAAAACATACACAATGTATACGTATATGACGAGAAGTATCCGGCTAAGTATAGATGAGAGGGAGGAGGGGCTTACGTAAACAGACAGGTTAACTATAAGGGAGCATACAACCCTGCGAAACCTGCGTTGTGAGCAGATATTGAAAAGATGGCTAAGTGGGAGAGGGAACTACACGAGAAGAAAAAAATTGGCCTCGTATCTGCATGTTTCACTGCAAATGTCAATGAAAGACGACAGACTTGCATGTGGAGAGAGTGAACAAAACGTTTATTTGGTGTTCTGCGCGAGAAAATCGGTGAATTGTATTCTGGAAGCGCTGCGTTAGAGAGTCTCGATCCGTGCAGAGAAGGTGAACGAGCGCATCGAGGCACGTTATACAGGAGCGCCACCTGGCAGCTATCCTCGGAAACAAAGGAAGGCGTGCACGCCCGCTGAGAAAGATGCGTGCCTGTCTTGGAGGCGATAAGGGGTAGAACACAAAGCGACGGGCAGGTGCCACCACCGTGTCGTCTTAGCAAAACGTTGGAAACACTTGTCTTTTTGAGCATCGCGTCGCAGAGTAAGCACATCGTGATTAACTTTATGGTCCTTAGAATTACTTATGTGTGCCTTATCCAGTATAGGGTCACATATACAAAATATTGACGTGTTGTTATAATGCCTCAGATGTGCACAACAATTGCTTTTTCATTGACAATCGCACAAGTATGAACACCGAAGCTTGAGCAATATTGGTGGGCGCTGCGGATGGTGTTGGCCGTTTGGGCCATCGTTTGGTCACTTTGGTGCCATAAAAAAAAATCGTTACCACGGACGCACAGATGAATGTACAGATAGACAGACAGACCAAAATTTTGGCGTTGAAGGTCTCCAAGAAAGACCATCGTCTTGAAAAGAAACTTCGCAATGGGGTTCCGTTTAGACGCGAGCACACAGGCCAATATCAAGCCGGCAAGAACAGTAGCAGCGAACGCACGGTATTTTCGTGGTCCGTATCCCTGTGATTACGGGTTGCAGAAAGACAGAGATGAAGGGCAAAGGCAGAGAGGTAAACCACGCTTTGGTTCGATTGGCTGTGGGGCAAAGGGGGAATGATAGATTGATAGATAAATAAATAGATCTTTCAGCTTATCTTCCCGACTGCAGAGGTATCTAGAAAAACTTGGTTTCGAAAAACGCTGACGCACGTTACACACACAAAAAGACCTGCATTCAACTTGATTGTTATTTGGAGTTTAACGTCCCAAAACCACCATATGATTATGAGAGACGCTGTAGTAGAAAGCTCCGGAAATTTCGACCGCCTGGAGTTCTTTAACGTACACCCAAATCTGAGCGCAACCACGTATACAAGCACTCCACCTCCATCGAAAATGCAGCCGGCGCAGCCTGGATTGGATCCCGCGACGTGAGGGTCAGCAGCAGTGTACCTTAGCCACTAGACCACTGCGGCGGGGCAGGAAACATGCATTCAACGAGACGCTTCTAAAAACACTTTACACAAAGAACGTTATATTAATGAATTACGCAACAGCGCAGCGTGTTAGCTTCGCGCATCAGTGACACTACATATGCAGCCACCGGTCGTGTAGGCGACGCTCTGCGGCTCGCAACGGCTCAATCTTTCGCCACCGTATTCGGCTTCCTTTGCTACGTGCTGTTTGTTTCCCTTTCGGCGTCGACAGAGTCCCGTGGCTGACGCACTTGTCTCGCGCAGAAGCGCGAGCACGTGTCCTGCCGGATGAGCGGCACACTCACGCCGCCTTCCTAAGAACAGGTCAGTGTGCGAGAAACGCGTTGCCATGGATACAGATGAATGCGAGAAGATTAAATCGTCGGCGCCCTCCTTCCTTACTCACGTATATCGTATATGTCGGTTGCTGCCTGCACGTTCGACGCTCAGCTTCCGCTTTGGTCGACGGTCACATATTTGGTCATTAGAATGGCCTGCATACGTACTTTATGGCTTCCTGGGGATGTTTAATAACGTGCCTCTTGCTAGGGCATGGTATTTCCGCACCCTTCAGTCGTAATAACGCAAATATTTTTTTTTTTTTCAAAGAAGAACCTTGTCTAGAAGTAGGGTGAAAAGAGCATTGGAAATCGAACCCACGTTTTGAGAATGAACAATAGGGGCCGTTGAAGCTGACTGAAGGAGGATTGCAAGCTTTAGAAATGCTGAGAAAAAGATTCGGGGATTTGGAATGTTGGAAATGAAGGAACAAAATGGCAGCATATCCACGGGATGAATGATGGAGAGTGGGGCGAAGCATCTGTCTGTCCATTCGTTCTAGCTTCTGTCCGTCCATGCGTCCATCTGTGTGACCATCCATGCGTCCATCCGCCCGTCTGTGCGTGCGTCTGTTCGTGCGTCCGCACGTCCAACCGTGCGTCCGTCCCTGCGTTCATTCATGTATCCACCCCTGCGTCCGTTCATGCGTCCATCCATGCATCTGTGTGTGTATCCGTTCGTCCAGCTATTCAACTCTCCAAGTACCACCATCTCTCATTTTTTCATCATATATTCCCCACATAGAAGCACCACCATTTAGCGGACATTCTAAGGACTAAACGAGAGGTGGCACACGCACAGTTTCTTACGGCTTGCGCTTTGGGTCTACTTCCCACCTTTAACCATCTCGAGTTCATGGTATATACTAGTTTACTGTATTCATGGCACTGTGGCCCAACGCTCGCTAAACCTTTCTAAAACCAAGGAGGTTACGCCCAGCGAGTATAACCTAGCAACCGTTTCTTGCCAGATAGTGCTCAATGTACATGCCAATGACTGCTAAATGGGAATGAGAGACAGGAGAATTGGGCTTTTAGTTAACGCACACGCTGCGAATTTTTTATTGTTCAACAACGCACAGGAGAAATCTCCCACCGGAACCACCTTGCAGGTCAAAGCGTAAGACTGTTTACGCACTACGACTACGACGAGGGACGAT
Source organism: Rhipicephalus microplus (assembly GCF_013339725.1). NCBI lineage: Eukaryota > Metazoa > Arthropoda > Arachnida > Ixodida > Ixodidae > Rhipicephalus > Rhipicephalus microplus. Next base: position 10,665 of record NW_023608813.1, on the reverse strand, counting down.
TGGGTGCCGCTTTAAGGAGCTTCGCCCTTAAAATGGAAACCACCCGTCATGGAAACCGAACGATGATAGAGCTCGATATGCTCATTGAGGCACCGTTTGTTGAGTGTCAAGCACTGTGCTTTTCCCATTCAACAGCGCGGAAAGCGATGGTCATGGGTACGACACAATGAAAAGTAAGCTCAAACGCAAGTGCATGCATCTGAAAAAATGGCACCAGTACATGTACTCTGCACATAACACTTAGATAGCACATGCACATATAACACGTGTGTAGAACAGTACATGTACGTACATGTAACGCGAAAAAAACGCAGGCACGCGCGGAAGGCGCATGATTTTGATTGATTGATATGTGGGGTTTAACGTCCCAAAACCACCATATGATTATGAGAGACGCCGTAGTGGAGGGCTCTGAATATTTCGACCACCTGGGGTTCTTTAACGTGCACCCAAATCTGAGTACACGGGCCTACAACATTTCCGCCTCCATCGGAAATGCAGCCGCCGCAGCCGAGATTCTAACCCGCGACGTGCGGGTCAGCAGCCGAGTACCTTAGCCACTAGACCACCGCGGCGGAGCGCGCGGAAGGCGCACCACAGTCACAGCGAAAGCTGGAAGAGTGGCCTTTCAGAGCCTTTAAAACACTCCATTGGGTAACTACTGCAAGCACACTTTCTAGGTACCCGCTAGGGAATTAATAATAAACATTTGTGTAGTAGGCCGGCTTTCGCTATGCTATTTTCGTCATTCTTCTGAGAAGCATGGTATCCGCTAAGCACTTGCAAGGAATTTTGTCCCAATTGTTCATGCAGTGGCTGACAACGATAAGGAATTATGACTGAAGTGGGTATGCGCCAAAGGGGAACAAAGACAAGCTTTTGTAATGGGCTGGAGCATTGGACGACCCACTCGTTACGCTATTCGCATTGTGCGACGACTGGTTGTTTTTTCACTGTTTTAAAACGCTTTATAATTCATACTAACGCGATTGCCTTCCCGGACATCAAGCCTGTTAAGCAAGTTTGCCAGCAAGCCACAATCATGGGCGTAGCTTAGTGGTGGAATACTGGGCTGGCATCCAGCGGGCCTGGATTCAAGCCCCAATGCGTCATTGGTGCTAGGTTTTTTTATTGTTATAATTTTCGCCGGATGTGGTTATGGACACCGAAAAGCGGCATCGGCGGACAACTGCAGCGCTTGACCCGAGTTGGGATATCATAACAGCTTTCGCTGTAAAAGCGGGTGCTTCTTACGCTTCGCTGAAAAATTCACGAGGTTTAGCTAAAACGACTTGGTGCTTCTACCTACCCGTGACTCCGTGCTCTAAAAAAAATAAACGTTCGTTTCTTCACAGCAATGCCAAATGGCACCATATCTCAAGCACCACCTTTACACGGAAGAGAAGGCTATCGTATTTCGGCGTCCTTTGCAACTAAACATGGTTATACGCGGCCAAATTTTGTCATACCTTTTTTTTGTCAAGCATTATTATGAATAAAGAAGGCTCGTCAGTCAACTAACCTGATCAGAAAATTTTAAACGCATGTTTCTGCATCCTTGTATTGTGGATACTCAAAAGATCTCAGGAGCCCTGACAGGGCCCTTCAACACCAGGTCATCCAGAAGGCCCAAAAGGTGGCTGGCGAGCTCCGACTCCCAGTCCCTACATGGACGGAGCCACCGGGCTGGCCCCCGTAAGGGGTGCCCAGTCCCCTTCAGGACCTTTAATAAAGTTAATTCTCTCTCTCTCAAAGGATCTGTGTTTAACAGTTAGAGTAAGGGAGATGAAAAGGGAAGGCGGGCAGGCTGACGAAGCTTTGGCTCGGTTCTCTACCCTACACACGAGGGGGGGAATTTCGGAAAGGACAGATACGAAGATAGTGCAAAAGCAAGAAAAAAATTCAACTAAGTTTCAACTTGCGGTGCAAGAAAAACGGGAGGAACACAGAGGCCGCCAGAGCACTTAACCTCCTAGAAACCTATTCACGCAGACGCGACGCTATATATGCACTGCAAAGTTACCTGATAATACACCAGCCTTACGCACAACCATCCACAGAACAATGACGCTTCATATAAACAAATGACAGCATATCTCTGTATCAAAGACACATGTAGATAACGTGGGTATCCTTCCTTGATGTGATCTCTTCATGTTTAGTTATTTCCCGTGTATCTTTATCCAAGTGTATAGCAATAATAAAACAACTAGAAAACTTCGACGGTCACCCACTCATGCCGGTGTCAACAGCAAGGCAATATCCTCCTGTTCGGTTAACATTCTGTATCGCTTAAGTCTTTCGATCGCGCAACGCCCAATTTACCCAATGTAAAATTTTCTACATGACAAAGGAATCCGACATATCACATTGCTTATGCACTCTATTTTCGAAACTATACATCATGGTATATAATGAACATCAATTTACTATAAAAATTTATTCGGGGGTTTATGAAAACGTCATTACTTAGAAACACACATAAGAACATTCTCTTCACAACGGGGGCTTGTACATGAATGCATGTGCAGAACTACCAATATCATGTTTTTGTTTTTTGTTTGTTTTTTCTTTTTAAATGTAACAGCGACATTGCACATCAGGCTACGCAACAGGCCTCCAACAACAGAAACAAATTTAATAATAGGGCAGCCTGTACTAACTTGTCACGTCACCATGATGTACCATGGCGACGTCATCAAATGACGGCTTCGATCGGTCAAAAGTAGACCGTTACTGTAAGTTTGGTTGCACCACGTGAAATCCACGTGGAACAATGCAATATACTGAGAACATTATACATTACGTGTGCCACTCGTTACGCCTTCGGAGAACTACGATTCTTGATTGTATACCTTAACGCACTACTGTCCAGTTGTATCGCTCAAACGGCAAAGTGCTTGAGTTTTTATCCACTCGTAAGAATTCTTGAGCAGGGAATAAAGTATAGAAACAAATCGTAAGACAAGTTGAATGCTTCTTTTATGAAGCTAGTGGTATCTCGCTCCATTTCATGTTTAACTTTTGATATGCGTGTCACTTTTATGAAGTTAAAAATCAAACAGGGCTTTTTATAACCATGCCAAACTTTGGTGCAAACATGTTTTTTTTAATATATACAGCGAAGCTGCCTTAGACTACCCGACGCTGTCTTTGTCATCATCGCAGTAGTAGTAGTAGTAGTAGTAGTAGTAGTAGTAGTAGTAGTAGTAGTAGTAGTAGTAGTAGTAGTAGTAGTAGTAGTAGTAGTAGTAGTAGGAAGAGGAGGAGGAGGAGGAGGAGGAGGAGGAGGAGGAGGAGTAAATAAGGATGACGTCAATATTGATGATGATGATGATGCGCGTAATCTAGCTAGCCAATCTTGTGTACTCGCGCTGAAAGCTTGACTCTCCGACAGTTTTTGCGCCGTGGAACTATAGTTGAAGTATTTTCCCTCCTGTCAGCGCTGTAGTAAAATCTATGTCTTGCTTGTTATTTTCAAAGTATATGACATGCTCTATAAAGACGCCATGAGGACGGTATATAAGGTTTGGTAAGTCTTGCATTTATTTTATGCCGCCTCGTACGGGACTTCATATAGCTGTTTTGCGGTAATAAATTAAACGATGCGGCGGAATACATCATAATACTTTGGCGGTGGTTGGCCTTTGTGCGCACATATATAAAATACTAAAACAGCAGCAGGTATTTTCACTTAATAGCAAGAGCGAACAAATTCCAGGATTCCTGGGTTGAGAAAACTCTTTTTCAAGCCGTATATCCCTAGCTGTCACTCAAATGAAGTATCTATTGAAGTCACGAGCAAGCGTGAGATTTAATATTGCCTACTTGGCTGTCAACCTCGAATTCATAAAAACAGCTGCGCCCCCTGTCGACCCATAATGCTTATCTTTGTTTCCATACACTGGCAACGCAAGGATCAATGCACTTTGAATAGACCGTTAACAGTGTACGTATTTGTGTGCGCTTTTTTAATCAACTTTAAAATAACTGAAGTAAAAGCCCCGGTGCATCTGCGCCACTGGGTTTATCACGTTTCATTGAATTCAGGTATTTTTCTACGACTTACAAAATAAAAATCACCAAGAACAGCTATCGTAATTGTTGGGGAAAGGGATCAAAGGAAAAAGCGCGTTTCCAGAACAGGGCTTCAAATGCGAGGTTTTATAGTGAGTTGAGTCTCGCTTTTAGCCCGCGACCTCACATCGGTCATTGCACAATGTCACCGCCTTATAGGTGACATGCTTGTCTCGGCATGTGTTTCATTATTTAAAGTGACCGACACAGTGGTATGCGAGGTCTGCGGTCCCGGGAAGGCATCGATCATTTACTATGCCACTGCTTTAGATTTGCCTCTGCAAGAGGACCACTATCTAACGCGTTGCGACGATTGGAAGATCAGCCCCTCTCCGTGCAGATGCGGCTGGAGCACGGTCCCCATCACTCGTGAGACGATAAGACAGTTACCACATTGCTTTTCAAGTACGGCGGGTCTGTATGATCGTCTTCGACTATCCCACAGTGCTACCGACACGTACGTGTCAACGTATTTATCGATTGATTTCCTCGTCTTTCCAATCCGCTTTCCCACAATCGCAGAGTAGATTAGTCATCTGGACGTGTGTCTGATTAAACTCCATACCTTCTCATTTTTGATTTCTTTCTTCCCCTGAATTGTCTTCAGTTAATCTTATTGTTTCATATGTTTTTACGAAGGCGCCAACAGATTTCAAACTAAAATTTCTGGCGTGACGTACACATCGCAGCGGAGGACCACTTGGGTATAGTTGTGACTAAGTGTCGTACGTAGACATAATTCGCACATGGCGTCACCACCATTCCTCCGTTGAAGCAGCGGTCATATATGGAAGATCGGCTATTGCCTTTGTTTGTTTCGTTGTATGCAGCGTCATTCACACATTCATTGACTCGAACTTGTTTTTAGAAAACGTTGTGACTTTCTAGTCGCAAATGCCGCCTGCTCTAAGCGGAGGACCATTCAGTGCTTCAGAATATACAGTACTCCCTGATATGAGGAAATTGTGCAGTGTGCGACAGTGTCGAATCAGAGACGCTGCGATTGGGCGCTGACATGTCAAAGGACGCCAGTGCTTTACCTAAAGCACCGTGACCATAAGTAACGCACAGAAACATTGTCCAACTCAGGTCACGGGACTGAATCCCAGCTGGTTTAGATTTCTAGAGCCCTCCACTACGGGCGTGTTTTATGACCATACGGTGGCTTTGGGACAGTAAACTCCACATATCAAATGTCGTCAACTACTTCATATATATATATATATATATATATATATATATATATATATATATATATATATATATATATATATATATATAATATAATTCTTGGTATTTTTCCGCTGCATCCAAGGACACCTTCTTTTTCATATATATATATATATATATATATATATATATATATATATATATATATATATATATATATATATATATATATATATATATATATATATATACTGCAGATGATGAAAGCTTTCATGCCATTTCAGAAAACTTCAAACAAGACTCATCACATTATCCATGGCAACATTCTGTCTTCTGGTGGTAGCCGATCTGCTCAATGAGTCGTTGCTACCGGTGTCAATTGACTCTGCGATTGCCGCAATACGAGGTTAATCTGACTTCAGACGAAGCCTTGTCAACGCGCTGTATTCGAGCAGAAGCGTCGGTGCCTAATCGTCACCCGTCATAGCTTGAATGATCGGCCTTCGAAAGTATGATGAAGAACGTACAGCGCGAACACAAGACGGGAATACTAAAGATGGGACACAGACAAGCGCTGCGCGCTTGTCTGTGTCCCATCGTCACACACAAAATTAGTCAAGCGAAGCATTGTTCAAACATGTCTTTCTAACGCATTAGATAAATCATGTCACCACGTTGTCACTAGAAGTTTCTTGGCGCAGATTCGTCGGCTCGAAGCAGCAGGTTATCCACATAAGCTGCTCACATCGGTAGCGGAAGTAATTTACAGAAAAAAGAAGAAAAGCTGCCAGGAAAATGTTCAGCAGGCAAGCATGGAAACCGGTCGGGGCAAGAAGATTTCGGTCATACCATACATGCATAATATTTCACATCGTCTCAGGAAAATAGGGCAACAGTGCGGCGTTCGAGTGGTTTTTTCAGCACCTCACAAATTGTCATATCTTTCACGTGTCACCTGTCCTGTCAAAAAAGGAAACGCCAGTGCACTACCAAGCATCGTAAGAAATTTCTTGATTGTTCACATAATGTCATTTATCGCATTCCACTTTCATGCGGGTGTTGTTATATAGGCCAAACTGGAAGGTGTCTAAATGACCGCCTCCGAGAGCACAAAAATAATGTGCGCAACGCCAAAGAAGGTTTTTTGGCCATTCATTGCAGTTCCTGTGGTTGCACACCCCTGTTTGAAGAAACAACAATCATCGGCAGACATCAGGACATGCGTACTCGTGAAATCATTGAAGCCGCTCATATCGCAAAAGAAGGGTCGCTATGCATCAGCATGGCTTCCATCGGGTTATCGGCCAAAGAATTATCTTTTCTAGAAGAGCGCGTGTAACAATAACATGGAAGAATCTTTGTCATGCTGTAATTTTTTCAGTTTTCTTGTTTCTGTTGTTTTTCCCTATATATTTTCCGCTTCTGTGTCAATAAAAATTCAGTTGCTAGTCAGCGCTTGTCTGTGTCCCATCTTTAGTATTCCCGTCTTGTGTTCGCGCTGTACGTTCTTCATCATGCAATACCAACTAGCCCAAAGTTTCACTCTTCTAAGTTATACTTCGAAAGTAGTTTGCACCGTTTTTCGTCGCGTCCAATCACTTCAGTCATCACAGAAAGGTTTTCAAACTCACGTGATAGGAAGTGAAGGTTGCGTGCCCGGACGTAAGCACTGTCGGTGTGCCTGATACCTGTTAGTCATAAACATTGATTGATTTTTGATTGATTGATATGAGGAGTTGAACGTCCCAAAACCGCCATATGATTATAAAAGACGCCGTAGTGGAAGGCACCGGAAATTTCGAACACCTGGGCTTCTTTAACGTGCACCTAAATTTGAGGAAAAGGGCCTACAGCATTTCCGCCTCCATCAAAAATGCAGCCGCCGCCGCCGGGATTCGATCCCGCGACTTGCAGGTCAGCAGCCGCGTACCTTAGCCACTAGACTACCGCGGTGGGGCGCTAGCCATAAACAGCCCTACTTGGCGCTTATAATCGAGTTCGTGCGATCGCAATGATTGTGCGTGACCTTTGGTTGTAAGAAATTCTTTGTTCACTGACTCTCGTGTCTTTGCCGGTCTGCTGTAGTTCGAGCACCCAATTTCTCCACTTAATTTCATTTAATTACTTTAAAGCCTATTCTATATTTCGTGATTGACATATTTCTTCAAAGAATTATCAATATAGCGCAGAGCACTATACTTACAGCAACCGTAGAAACGCTTCGACGTGCTTGGTGCCATGAGTTCACTGCCATCAGAGTCCCTCGTCCGTGATGGTTGACTGTATGCCAGAATTCCTGACTGTGACGTGGCTGCAAAACATAAATACATGTTAGATCGAAAGCCTACTAACTTTGACCCACATCTTTTCGAGTTCAAGCCTAGTGCCTCTCACAATCACACCGTGCATTATACCGCATACGCCGATGTCTGATACGCACAGCCGGGGACAGCAGCCAGTTCCGCGATGCAGGTTTCGGCTACCTGCTGCGGTGGTCTGCTGATTTTGGCACTTGGCTGCTAAGCTGAAGGTCGCGGGATCACAGACCTGCCTCGGCGGCCGCATTTTGATGGATGTCAAATGCTGAAGGCCCACGTACTTCAATTCAGCTGCATATTAAACAACCTCAGGTGGTCGAAATTAATCTAGAGCTGGAGTCGCTTACAATCATGTTATACTTTTGAGACGTAAAACCTTAACAATAAATGTTTGGGTAGATAAGCGCGTGTACCGTGCCAAGCAGCTGCACAGTGGCGCATTGACACTCTAAAGCGTGCAGCCCGCCTGCAGCTGTCTGCTGGTCCACGTTTATCGGTTGACGCGATAGAAATGCTGTCGACTTTTCACCGGCATATCTTAACTGCATCGCGCGTGGGCGTGCGAGATTCCATGGTATAGCAGGGCAGCGGTGCGAAAATAAAATGGCATAACAATGCACCATAGCTGTTCTCAAACCGTATTATACGACTAGAATTCGAGCGAAAAGCGTGCGTGCACGTGTATTCGTGCGTGTGTGTATTTTTGTTTGCAGTGAGTCATCCACAATCATTGACTCGAACTCGTTTTTAGAAAACGTTTGGGATTTTGTAGTCGTAAATTCTACCTGCTGTGTGTTTGTGTGTGTGTGTGTGTGTGTGTGTGTGTGTGTGTGTGTGTGCGTGTGTGCGTGCATGCGTGCGTGCGTGCGTGCGTGCCACACACTTGCACGCTGCCCCTATGAGAAATCGATTTCGCTGTCTACTGCTGGTTGTTCATTGGTGTCGACATCGTTTTCTCAGTGCTGACGATGAAGCTGTCTGTACGCGAAGGCAGCATTTCGTTTCTCTGTATACACGCGCACACGATCCGCACGTATACAAAGCGCAGTTTCAGCGACGTACCTGCAACGCAGACATGCACTTTTCGTAAAGGCTCATGGAATGTTTTACGTAAAGCGTGGCAACGGAAGCAGATGATAAACACCAGCGTCCCACTGAGTACAGTCGGACCGAAACGGGAGACGAAGGAAAACTTCCGCCACTTAGGAGGAAATGCCATGGCGCGTGAACTTCTCCTCGAAATTCCCCCGAGTATCAAGAGCACGACCTTTGGAGAAGGAGCGTCTGTCTGCCTCCGGCGGGAAAAGCGATGCCTTTTAGGCTGGCCGCCTTTGAAGCCGACTTGATGGAGGCTTGAAGCGCTACACGAGATCGCGGAGGACGAGTCTGCCTCCCGACGCTCTCGCGACGCATTCATTGTCCTCCTCTCGTCTCTACAGCGCATCGCGTAGAGCACACATTGCTCCGGCGCTCTCACCTCGGCTCCCACGGGATCGCTCCGATGGTGCATATATCTGTTGCGCCGCACCGGCAGCCTCGTAGAAAGCGAATACCAGAGAGTATAGTATCTGTCTGTTTGGCTATCATCCTAAGCTTGTTGCTAAAGGTCACGACGAAAATACATACAGGACAAATTAAAGTTGCCCCGCCGCGGTGGTCTAGTGGCTAAGGTACTCGGCTGCTGACCCGCCGGTCGGGCGATGGAATCCCGGCTGCCACGGCTGTATTTCCGATGGAGGCGTAAATGTTGTAGGCCCGTTGTGCTCAGATTTGGGTGCACGTTAAAGTACCCAGGTGGTCTAAATTTCCGGAGCCCTCCACTACGGCGTCTCTCATAATAATATAGTGGTTTTGGGACGTTAAACCTCACATATCAATCAAATCAAATTAAAGTTGACTGCTACTCACCGGGCGTAGCCAGAAATTTCTGTGGTAGTGGCATTGCAACAAGCCTTTATGTTTATGTATATATCTATATTGTCACATGGTCGTGACGTTGACGACGGCAGCGGTAGCGGTCGGTGTGTCGAAGCTTAAACTTCCTATTTGGCCGAACTTGTGGCCCGTAAACTTAAATTCAAACAACAGCGAGAAACGCACGATGTACACGGATATCGGTGAACAGAGCGTCGCGCGCCGATCACCCGGCAAGCGGTGAAGCGAATCGGCATTTATAGATGCACCATCGAATTTTCCACCTTTGTCGCTGGTCATCGCGAATGCTCTGGAACAAGCTCGAGTGTTCGCGTCTGGCGCGCAATCTTATCAAAACTATCTACTACCCAGGTGAGGCTTCGCAAACACTGAGGCGTGGTTCGCGGTGAGCATTGCTGACAGCCTTTGTGAGCATGAACTGAATACGGCAAAAGCGTAATCAGAAAGGTGCGGGGTGATACAGGGTGTTTCAAGAAATGTGTGAATATTAGTTAAAATCTACGGAAACGAGGCATCTGCGTGCTACCTGCGGCGTTCACTTCATGTGGAAGAAAGCATCTTGAAATGCGCACAAAACATTAATTACGACAGTAATCATAAAAATCAGAAACGCACGTGGCGATACAGGGTGTTTCAATAAATAAATGTGTCCAATATTACTTTTGAAAGAATACAGAAAGGATGCATCTGCGTGCTACCTGCAGTGTTCTCTTTACTGCGGAAGAGGGCATCTTCAAATTCGCACAAACAATGGTTACGACAGTAATTATAAATAGTAAAATAAGTTGACTCTTTACCAGTGGGAAACAGCCGATCGAGCCCAATGGGTGAATGCAAGTTCTTGTGAGATAGTTCATAGATTGTTTGAAAATTTTGAAAGATGGCCTCTGCTAACCACCACAGATTGATGAAATATGGCTAACTTAACAGGCGAAACCGAACCAACGTGCCAAACAGCGCATCCTTACCATTCTATTTCGTCTCCCGCGTGGTCTACTGGCTAAAGCACTCGGGCTGCTGACCCCATCGTCGCGGGATTCGGAAATCCCATCGGCTGCGGTGGGCTGCGTTTTCGCTGCAGGCGAAAATGCTGTGGCCCGTGCACTACTGTGGGCCCCACATATCAATCAATAAATCCATTCACTTCAAAAAACGTCTTCAGTGA
>NW_023608812.1:10000-27273 GCF_013339725.1 Rhipicephalus microplus | reverse complement strand
CATTTCGCACTTGTAACGGTACAACACGCAGTATTTGGCTTGTTCATGCCGTTTTGTGTGCTTTCACAACATTTTACCTATCGCAGTTTCGTACTCGCAATAAAACAACACTATCTCGTTAGATGACGTCGTTTTTGGTGGTTTCACGACGCTACCTAGCTTAAACTAACATAACTCAACCTAACATAACCTTCGCACTTCTATCGTTAGAAAACGTTTTACTCGCTACTTTACATTGCTTTCTACAACATTACGACGGTTTCAAGCGCTTTCACATTAGATATCGCAGTTCCCAACTTGTAAAGGTGAAAAACACTGCATCTCACTAAGTGACATTGTTTATTGCGGTTTTACGACGGTTCATACCTTAACCTAACGTAACCTAACCTAACCTAACCCAACCTAACCTAACATAACCTAACCTAACCTAACCTAACCAAACCTAACCTAACGTAACCTAACCTAACCTAACCTAACCTAACCTAACGACGTTTGCAAGCGCTTTCACATTAGATATCGCAGTTCCCAACTTGTAATGGTGAAAAACACTGCATCTCACTAAGTGACATTGTTTAATGCGGTTTTACGACGGTTCATATCTTAACCTAACCTAACATTCGTACTTGTATTGAAAAACGCTCTATTACACTGTTTCGTTCACAATTACGATATTTGCATAACCTCACAGTTTTTCACCAACTTATTGCAGTACAGAACGCTGTATCTCGCTAAATGACATTGTTCTTTAAGGTTTCACGATGCTTGCATGCGCTTTAACGAGAATATCACAATATAGCAGTTTCGCACTTGTAACGGTAGAACACGCAGTATTTGGCTTGTTCATGCCGTTTTGTGTGCATTCACAACATTTCACCTATCGCAGTTTAATACTCGCAATAAAACAACACTATCTCGTTAGATGACGTCGTTTTTGGTAGTTTCACGACGCTACCTAGCTTAAACTAACCTAACCTAACCTAACCTTCGCACTTCTATCGTTAGAAAACGTTTTACTCGCAACTTTACAATGTTTTCTACAAGATTACGACGGTTTCATGCGCTTTCACATTAGATATCGTAGTTCCCGACTTGTAATGTTGAAAAACACTACATCTCACTAAGTGACATTGTTTAATGCGGTTTTACGACGGTTGATATGTCAACCTAACCTAACATTCGCACTTGTATCTAAAGACGCTCAATTACACTGTTTCGTTCACAATTACGATATTTGCTTGACCTCACAGTTTCTCACCAACTTATTACAGTACAGAACGCTGTATCTCGCTAAATGACATCGTTCTTTAAGGTTTCACGATACTTGCATGCGCTTTACCGAGAATGTCACAACATAGCAGTTTCGCACTTGTAACGGTACAACACGCAGTATTTGGCTTGTTCATGCCGTTTTGTGTGCTTTCACAACATTTTACCTATCGCAGTTTCGTACTCGCAATAAAACAACACTATCTCGTTAGATGACGTCGTTTTTGGTGGTTTCACGACGCTACCTAGCTTAAACTAACATAACTCAACCTAACATAACCTTCGCACTTCTATCGTTAGAAAACGTTTTACTCGCTACTTTACATTGCTTTCTACAACATTACGACGGTTTCAAGCGCTTTCACATTAGATATCGCAGTTCCCAACTTGTAAAGGTGAAAAACACTGCATCTCACTAAGTGACATTGTTTATTGCGGTTTTACGACGGTTCATACCTTACCTAACGTAACCTAACCTAACCTAACCAACCTAACCTAACATAACCAACCTAACCTAACCTAACCTAACGTAACCTAACCTAACCTAACCTAACCTAACGACGTTTGCAAGCGCTTTCACATTAGATATCGCAGTTCCCGACTTGTAATGGTGAAAAACACTGCATCTCACTAAGTGACATTGTTTAATGCGGTTTTACGACGGTTCATATCTTAACCTAACCTAACATTCGTACTTGTATTGAAAAACGCTCTATTACACTGTTTCGTTCACAATTACGATATTTGCATAACCTCACAGTTTTTCACCAACTTATTGCAGTACAGAACGCTGTATCTCGCTAAATGACATTGTTCTTTAAGGTTTCACGATGCTTGCATGCGCTTTAACGAGAATATCACAATATAGCAGTTTCGCACTTGTAACGGTAGAACACGCAGTATTTGGCTTGTTCATGCCGTTTTGTGTGCATTCACAACATTTCACCTATCGCAGTTTAATACTCGCAATAAAACAACACTATCTCGTTAGATGACGTCGTTTTTGGTAGTTTCACGACGCTACATAGCTTAAACTAACATAACTCAAGCTAACCTTCGCACTTCTATCGTTAGAAAACGTTTTACTCGCAACTTTACAATGTTTTCTACAAGATTACGACGGTTTCATGCGCTTTCACATTAGATATCGTAGTTCCCGACTTGTAATGTTGAAAAACACTACATCTCACTAAGTGACATTGTTTAATGCGGTTTTACGACGGTTGATATCTCAACCTAACCTAACATTCGCACTTGTATCTAAATACGCTCAATTACACTGTTTCGTTCACAATTACGATATTTGCTTGACCTCACAGTTTCTCACCAACTTATTACAGTACAGAACGCTGTATCTCGCTAAATGACATCGTTCTTTAAGGTTTCACGATACTTGCATGCGCTTTAACGAGAATATCACAATAAAGCAGTTTCGCACTTGTAACGGCACAAGACGCAGTATCTGGCTAGTTCATGCCATTTTGTGTGCTTTCCCAATATTTCACCTATCGCAGTTTCGTACTCGCAATAAAACAACACTATCTCGTTAGATGACATCGTTTTTGGTGGTTTCACGACGCTACCTAGCTCAAACTAACCGAACCTTCGCACTTCTATCGTTAGAAAACGTTTTATTCGCTACTTTACAATGTTTTCTACAAGATTACGACGGTTTCATGCGCTTTCACATTAGATATCGCAGTTCCCGACTTGTAATGGTGAAAAACACAGCATCTCACTAAGTGACATTGTTTAATGCGGTTTTAGCGCGGTTCATATCTTAACCTAACCTAACCTTACCTAACCCAACCTAACCTAACCTAACCTAACCAAACCTTACCTAACATACCCTAACCTAACCTAACCTAACCTAACCTAACCTAACCTAACCTAACCTAACCTAACCTAACCTAACCTAACCTAACCTAACGACGTTTGCAAGCGCTTTCACATTAGATATCGCAGTTCCCGACTTGTAATGGTGAAAAACACTGCATCTCACTAAGTGACATTGTTTAATGCGGTTTTACGACGGTTCATATCTTAACCTAACCTAACATTCGCACTTGTATTAAAAAACGCTCTATTACACTGTTTCGTTCACAATTAGGATATTTGCATAACCTCACAGTTTTTCACCAACTTATTGCAGTACAGAACGCTGTATCTCGCTAAATGACATCGTTCTTTAAGGTTTCACGATGCTTGCATGCGCTTTAACGAGAATATCACAACATAGCAGTTTCGCACTTGTAACGGTACAACACGCAGTATTTGGCTTGTTCATGCCGTTTTGTGTGCTTTCACAACATTTCACCTATCGCAGTTTCGTACTCGCAATAAAACAACACTATCTCGTTAGATGACGTTGTTTTTGGTAGTTTCACGACGCTACCTAGCTTAAACTAACATAACTCAACCTAACATGACCTTCGCACTTCTATCGTTAGAAAACGTTTTACTCGCTACTTTACATTGCTTTCTACAACATTACGACGGTTTCAAGCGCTTTCACATTAGATATCACAGTTCCCAACTTGTAAAGGTGAAAAACACTGCATCTCACTAAGTGACATTGTTTAATGCGGTTTTACGACGGTTCATACCTTAACCTAACCTAACCTAACCTAACCTACCTAACCTAACCTAACCTAACCTAACCCAACCCAACTTAACCTAACCTAACCTAACCTAAACTAACCTAACCCAACCTAACCTAACCTAACCTAACCTAACCCAACCTAACCCAACCCAACCCAACCTAACCTAACCTAAGCTAACCTAACCTAACCTAACCAAACCTAACCTAACCTAACTTAACCTAACCTAACGTAACCTAACCTAACCTATTCTAACGTAACCTAACCTTACCTGACCTAACCTAACCTAACGTAACCTAACCTAACCTAACATAACCTAACGTAACCTAACCTAACCTAACCTAACGTAACCTAACCTAACCTAACCCAACCTAACCCAACCCAACCCAACCCAACAACACCCAACCCAACCTAACCTAACCTAACCTAACCTTACCTAACCTAACCAAATTATCCTTACCTAACCTAACCTAACCTAACGTAACCTAACCTAACCTAACCTAACGTAACCTAACCTAACCTAACGTAACCTAACCTAACCTAACCTAACCCAACCTAACCTAACCTAACCTAACCTAACCCAACTCAACCCAACCTAACCTAATCTAACCTAACCTAACCTAACCTAACCTAACCAACCTAACCTAACCTAACCTAACCTAACCTAACCTAACGACGGTTGCAAGCGCTTTCACATTAAATATCGCAGTTCCCCACTTTTAATGGTGAAAAACACTGCATCTCAGTAATTGACATTGTTTAATGCGGTTTTACGACGGTTCATATCTTAACCTAACCTAACATTCGCACTTGTATCTAAAAACGCTCTATTACACTGTTTTGTTCACAATTACGATATTTGCATAACCTCACAGTTTTTCACCAACTTATTGCAGTACAGAACGCTGTATCTCGCTAAATGACATTGTTCTTTAAGGTTTCACGATGCTTGCATGCGCTTTAACGAGAATATCACAATATAGCAGTTTCGCACTTGTAACGGTAGAACACGCAGTATTTGGCTTGTTCATGCCGTTTTGTGTGCTTTCACAACATTTCACCTATCGCAGTTTAATACTCGCTATAAAACAACACTATCTCGTTAGATGACGTCGTTTTTGGTAGTTTCACGACGCTACCTAGCTTAAACTAACCTAACCTAACCTAACCTTCGCACTTCTATCGTTAGAAAACGTTTTACTCGCCACTTTACAATGTTTTCTACAAGATTACGACGGTTTCATGCGCTTTCACATTAGATATCGTAGTTCCCGACTTGTAATGTTGAAAAACACTACATCTCACTAAGTGACATTGTTTAATGCGGTTTTACGACGGTTGATATGTCAACCTAACCTAACATTCGCACTTGTATCTAAAGACGCTCAATTACACTGTTTCGTTCACAATTACGATATTTGCTTGACCTCACAGTTTCTCACCAACTTATTACAGTACAGAACGCTGTATCTCGCTAAATGACATCGTTCTTTAAGGTTTCACGATACTTGCATGCGCTTTACCGAGAATGTCACAACATAGCACTTTCGCACTTGTAACGGTACAACACGCAGTATTTGGCTTGTTCATGCCGTTTTGTGTGCTTTCACAACATTTTACCTATCGCAGTTTCGTACTCGCAATAAAACAACACTATCTCGTTAGATGACGTCGTTTTTGGTGGTTTCACGACGCTACCTAGCTTAAACTAACATAACTCAACCTAACATAACCTTCGCACTTCTATCGTTAGAAAACGTTTTACTCGCTACTTTACATTGCTTTCTACAACATTACGACGGTTTCAAGCGCTTTCACATTAGATATCGCAGTTCCCAACTTGTAAAGGTGAAAAACACTGCATCTCACTAAGTGACATTGTTTATTGCGGTTTTACGACGGTTCATACCTTAACCTAACGTAACCTAACCTAACCTAACCCAACCTAACCTAACATAACCTAACCTAACCTAACCTAACCTAACCAACCTAACCTAACGTAACCTAACCTAACCTAACCTAACCTAACGACGTTTGCAAGTGCTTTCACATTAGATATCGCAGTTCCCGACTTGTAATGGTGAAAAACACTGCATCTCACTAAGTGACATTGTTTAATGCGGTTTTACGACGGTTCATATCTTAACCTAACCTAACATTCGCACTTGTATTAAAAACGCTCTATTACACTGTTTCGTTCACAATTAGGATATTTGCATAACCTCACAGTTTTTCACCAACTTATTGCAGTACAGAACGCTGTATCTCGCTAAATGACATCGTTCTTTAAGGTTTCACGATGCTTGCATGCGCTTTAACGAGAATATCACAACATAGCAGTTTCGCACTTGTAACGGTACAACACGCAGTATTTGGCTTGTTCATGCCGTTTTGTGTGCTTTCACAACATTTCACCTATCGCAGTTTCGTACTCGCAATAAAACAACACTATCTCGTTAGATGACGTTGTTTTTGGTAGTTTCACGACGCTACCTAGCTTAAACTAACATAACTCAACCTAACATGACCTTCGCACTTCTATCGTTAGAAAACGTTTTACTCGCTACTTTACATTGCTTTCTACAACATTACGACGGTTTCAAGCGCTTTCACATTAGATATCACAGTTCCCAACTTGTAAAGGTGAAAATACTGCATCTCACTAAGTGACATTGTTTAATGCGGTTTTACGACGGTTCATACCTTAACCTAACCTAACCTAACTAACCTGACCTTACCTAACCTAACCTAACCTAACCCAACCCAACTTAACCTAACCTAACCTAAATTAAACTAAACAACCTAACCCAACCTAACCTAACCTAACTAACCTAACCCAACCTAACCTAACCTAACCTAACCAACCCAACCTAACCTAACCAAACCTAACCTAACCTAAGCTAACCTAACCTAACCTAACCAAACCTAACCTAACCTAACTTAACCTAACCTACGTAACCTAACCTAACCTATTCTAACGTAACCTAACCTTACCTGACCTAACCTAACCTAACGTAACCTAACCTAACCTAACATAACCTAAAGTAACCTAACCTAACCTAACCTAACGTAACCTAAGCTAACCTAACCCAACCTAACCAACCCAACCCAACCTAACCTAACCTAAGCTAACCTAACCTAACCTAACCAAACCTAACCTAACCTAACTTAACCTAACCTAACGTAACCTAACCTAACCTATTCTAACGTAACCTAACCTTACCTGACCTAACCTAACCTAACGTAACCTAACCTAACCTAACATAACCTAAAGTAACCTAACCTAACCGAACCTAACGTAACCTAAGCTAACCTAACCCAACCTAACCCAACCCAACCAACCCAACACCCCAACCCAACCTAACCTAACCTAACCTAACCTTACCTAACCTAACCAAATTATCCTTACCTATCCTAACCTAACCTAACGTAACCTAACCTAACCTAACCTAACGTAACCTAACCTAACGTAACCTAACCTAACCTAACCTAACCCAACCTCACCTAACCTAACCTAACCTAACCCAACTCAACCCAACCTAACCTAATCTAACCTAACCTAACCTAACCTAACCAAACCTAACCTAACCTAACCTAACCTAACCTAACGACGGTTGCAAGCGCTTTCACATTAAATATCGCAGTTCCCCACTTTTAATGGTGAAAAACACTGCATCTCAGTAATTGACATTGTTTAATGCGGTTTTACGACGGTTCATATCTTAACCTAACCTAACATTCGCACTTGTATCTAAAAACGCTCTATTACACTGTTTTGTTCACAATTACGATATTTGCATAACCTCACAGTTTTTCACCAACTTATTGCAGTACAGAACGCTGTATCTCGCTAAATGACATTGTTCTTTAAGGTTTCACGATGCTTGCATGCGCTTTAACGAGAATATCACAATATAGCAGTTTCGCACTTGTAACGGTAGAACACGCAGTATTTGGCTTGTTCATGCCGTTTTGTGTGCTTTCACAACATTTCACCTATCGCAGTTTAATACTCGCTATAAAACAACACTATCTCGTTAGATGACGTCGTTTTTGGTAGTTTCACGACGCTACCTAGCTTAAACTAACCTAACCTAACCTAACCTTCGCACTTCTATCGTTAGAAAACGTTTTACTCGCAACTTTACAATGTTTTCTACAAGATTACGACGGTTTCATGCGCTTTCACATTAGATATCGTAGTTCCCGACTTGTAATGTTGAAAAACACTACATCTCACTAAGTGACATTGTTTAATGCGGTTTTACGACGGTTGATATGTCAACCTAACCTAACATTCGCACTTGTATCTAAAGACGCTCAATTACACTGTTTCGTTCACAATTACGATATTTGCTTGACCTCACAGTTTCTCACCAACTTATTACAGTACAGAACGCTGTATCTCGCTAAATGACATCGTTCTTTAAGGTTTCACGATACTTGCATGCGCTTTACCGAGAATGTCACAACATAGCAGTTTCGCACTTGTAACGGTACAACACGCAGTATTTGGCTTGTTCATGCCGTTTTGTGTGCTTTCACAACATTTTACCTATCGCAGTTTCGTACTCGCAATAAAACAACACTATCTCGTTAGATGACGTCGTTTTTGGTGGTTTCACGACGCTACCTAGCTTAAACTAACATAACTCAACCTAACATAACCTTCGCACTTCTATCGTTAGAAAACGTTTTACTCGCTACTTTACATTGCTTTCTACAACATTACGACGGTTTCAAGCGCTTTCACATTAGATATCGCAGTTCCCAACTTGTAAAGGTGAAAAACACTGCATCTCACTAAGTGACATTGTTTATTGCGGTTTTACGACGGTTCATACCTTAACCTAACGTAACCTAACCTAACCTAACCCAACCTAACCTAACATAACCTAACCTAACCTAACCTAACCAAACCTAACCTAACGTAACCTAACCTAACCTAACCTAACCTAACCTAACGACGTTTGCAAGCTGCTTTCACATTAGATATCGCAGTTCCCACTTGTAATGGTGAAAAACACTGCATCTCACTAAGTGACATTGTTTAATGCGGTTTTACGACGGTTCATATCTTAACCTAACCTAACATTCGCACTTGTATTAAAAACGCTCTATTACACTGTTTCGTTCACAATTACGATATTTGCATAACCTCACAGTTTTTCACCAACTTATTGCAGTACAGAACGCTGTATCTCGCTAAATGACATCGTTCTTTAAGGTTTCACGATGCTTGCATGCGCTTTAACGAGAATATCACAACATAGCAGTTTCGCACTTGTAACGGTACAACACGCAGTATTTGGCTTGTTCATGCCGTTTTGTGTGCTTTCACAACATTTCACCTATCGCAGTTTCGTACTCGCAATAAAACAACACTATCTCGTTAGATGACGTTGTTTTTGGTAGTTTCACGACGCTACCTAGCTTAAACTAACATAACTCAACCTAACATGACCTTCGCACTTCTATCGTTAGAAAACGTTTTACTCGCTACTTTACATTGCTTTCTACAACATTACGACGGTTTCAAGCGCTTTCACATTAGATATCACAGTTCCCAACTTGTAAAGGTGAAAAACACTGCATCTCACTAAGTGACATTGTTTAATGCGGTTTTACGACGGTTCATACCTTAACCTAACCTAACCTAACCTAACCTTACCTAACCTAACCTAACCTAACCCAACCCAACTTAACCTAACCTAACCTAACCTAACCTAAACTAACCTAACCCAACCTAACCTAACCTAACCTAACCTAACCCAACCTAACCCAACCCAACCTAACCTAACCTAAGCTAACCTAACCTAACCTAACCAAACCTAACCTAACCTAACTTAACCTAACCTAACGTAACCTAACCTAACCTATTCTAACGTAACCTAACCTTACCTGACCTAACCTAACCTAACGTAACCTAACCTAACCTAACATAACCTAACGTAACCTAACCTAACCTAACCTAACGTAACCTAACCTAACCTAACCCAACCTAACCCAACCCAACCCAACCCAACAACACCCAACCCAACCTAACCTAACCTAACCTAACCTTACCTAACCTAACCAAATTATCCTTACCTATCCTAACCTAACCTAACGTAACCTAACCTAACCTAACCTAACGTAACCTAACCTAACGTAACCTAACCTAACCCAACCTCACCTAACCTAACCTAACCTAACCCAACTCAACCCAACCTAACCTAATCTAACCTAACCTAACCTAACCTAACCAAACCTAACCTAACCTAACCTAACCTAACCTAACGACGGTTGCAAGCGCTTTCACATTAAATATCGCAGTTCCCCACTTTTAATGGTGAAAACCACTGCATCTCAGTAATTGACATTGTTTAATGCGGTTTTACGACGGTTCATATATTAACCTAACCTAACATTCGCACTTGTATCTAAAAACGCTCTATTACACTGTTTTGTTCACAATTACGATATTTGCATAACCTCATAGTTTTTCACCAACTTATAGCAGTACAGAACGCTGTATCTCGCTAAATGACATTGTTCTTTAAGGTTTCACGATGCTTGCATGCGCTTTAACGAGAATATCACAATATAGCAGTTTCGCACTTGTAACGGTAGAACACGCAGTATTTGGCTTGTTCATGCCGTTTTGTGTGCTTTCACAACATTTCACCTATCCCAGTTAATACTCGCTATAAAACGACACTATCTCGTTAGATGACGTCGTTTTTGGTAGTTTCACGACGCTACCTAGCTTAAACTAACCTAACCTAACCTAACCTTGTAACGGTACAACACGCAGTATTTGGCTTGTTCATGCCGTTTTGTGTGCTTTCACAACATTTCACCTATCGCAGTTTTGTACTCGCAATAAAACAACACTATCTCGTTAGATGACGTTGTTTTTGGTAGTTTCACGACGCTACCTAGCTTAAACTAACATAACTCAACCTAACATGACCTTCGCACTTCTATCGTTAGAAAACGTTTTACTCGCTACTTTACATTGCTTTCTACAACATTACGACGGTTTCAAGCGCTTTCACATTAGATATCACAGTTCCCAACTTGTAAAGGTGAAAAATACTGCATCTCACTAAGTGACATTGTTTAATGCGGTTTTACGACGGTTCATACCTTAACCTAACCTAACCTAACCTAACCTGACCTTACCTAACCTAACCTAACCTAACCCAACCCAACTTAACCTAACCTAACCTAACCTAACCTAAACTAACCTAACCCAACCTAACCTAACCTAACCTAACCTAACCCAACCTAACCCAACCCAACCCAACCTAACCTAACCTAAGCTAACCTAACCTAACCTAACCAAACCTAACCTAACCTAACTTAACCTAACCTAACGTAACCTAACCTAACCTATTCTAACGTAACCTAACCTTACCTGACCTAACCTAACCTAACGTAACCTAACCTAACCTAACATAACCTAAAGTAACCTAACCTAACCTAACCTAACGTAACCTAACCTAACCTAACCCAACCTAACCCAACCCAACCCAACCCAACAACACCCAACCCAACCTAACCTAACCTAACCTAACCTTACCTAACCTAACCAAATTATCCTTACCTATCCTAACCTAACCTAACGTAACCTAACCTAACCTAACCTAACGTAACCTAACCTAACGTAACCTAACCTAACCTAACCTAACCCAACCTAACCTAACCTAACCTAACCTAACCCAACTCAACCCAACCTAACCTAATCTAACCTAACCTAACCTAACCTAACCTAACCAACCTAACCTAACCTAACCTAACCTAACCTAACGACGGTTGCAAGCGCTTTCACATTAAATATCGCAGTTCCCCACTTTTAATGGTGAAAAACACTGCATCTCAGTAATTGACATTGTTTAATGCGGTTTTACGACGGTTCATATCTTAACCTAACCTAACATTCGCACTTGTATCTAAAAACGCTCTATTACACTGTTTTGTTCACAATTACGATATTTGCATAACCTCACAGTTTTTCACCAACTTATTGCAGTACAGAACGCTGTATCTCGCTAAATGACATTGTTCTTTAAGGTTTCACGATGCTTGCATGCGCTTTAACGAGAATATCACAATATAGCAGTTTCGCACTTGTAACGGTAGAACACGCAGTATTTGGCTTGTTCATGCCGTTTTGTGTGCTTTCACAACATTTTACCTATCGCAGTTTCGTACTCGCAATAAAACAACACTATCTCGTTAGATGACGTCGTTTTTGGTGGTTTCACGACGCTACCTAGCTTAAACTAACATAACTCAACCTAACATAACCTTCGCACTTCTATCGTTAGAAAACGTTTTACTCGCTACTTTACATTGCTTTCTACACTATTACGACGGTTTCAAGCGCTTTCACATTAGATATCGCAGTTCCCAACTTGTAAAGGTGAAAAACACTGCATCTCACTAAGTGACATTGTTTATTGCGGTTTTACGACGGTTCATACCTTAACCTAACGTAACCTAACCTAACCTAACCCAACCTAACCTAACATAACCTAACCTAACCTAACCTAACCAAACCTAACCTAACGTAACCTAACCTAACCTAACCTAACCTAACCTAACGACGTTTGCAAGTGCTTTCACATTAGATATCGCAGTTCCCAACTTGTAATGGTGAAAAACACTGCATCTCACTAAGTGACATTGTTTAATGCGGTTTTACGACGGTTCATATCTTAACCTAACCTAACATTCGTACTTGTATTGAAAAACGCTCTATTACACTGTTTCGTTCACAATTACGATATTTGCATAACCTCACAGTTTTTCACCAACTTATTGCAGTACAGAACGCTGTATCTCGCTAAATGACATTGTTCTTTAAGGTTTCACGATGCTTGCATGCGCTTTAACGAGAATATCACAATATAGCAGTTTCGCACTTGTAACGGTAGAAACACGCAGTATTTGGCTTGTTAATGCCGTTTTGTGTGCATTCACAACATTTCACCTATCGCAGTTTAATACTCGCAATAAAACAACACTATCTCGTTAGATGACGTCGTTTTTGGTAGTTTCACGACGCTACCTAGCTTAAACTAGTGGGTGTGTCAGCTGGCCAACGGTCAACATGGCAACTAATCCGTTCCTGTTCTACATGCAGATTCTACTTTTTGCTGGGGTGACCAAAGCCAGCGCATCTCAAGCAACAACGAACATTACCGATGAAACCACGGCGGCATGCTGCGACAGCGTATGGTTTTCGCTAAACTACACTGAAGATGGGATCAAGTCACGTGCAGCGCGGTCTACGTCACCGGACCCGGCTTTAAATGTACCTCGTCGCACGGCTTCCTTCAGTGGGTGTGTCAGCTGGCCAACGGTCAACATGGCAACTAATCCGTTCCTGTTCTACATGCAGATTCTACTTTTTGCTGGGGTGACCAAAGCCAGCGCATCTCAAGCAACAACGAACATTACCGATGAAACCACGGCGGCATGCTGCGACAGCGTATGGTTTTCGCTAAACTACACTGAAGATGGGATCAAGTCACGTGCAGCGCGGTCTACGTCACCGGACCCGGCTTTAAATGTACCTCGTCGCACGGCTTCCTTCAGTGGGTGTGTCAGCTGGCCAACGGTCAACATGGCAACTAATCCGTTCCTGTTCTACATGCAGGTCTGTAACACTGCGTCTTCCTGTAAATCCAGTAACCGCTGTTTTATCCAGCTGACATGCCCAGAGTGTTTCAGTGCTATAGCTATGTTTGTGCAGGATTTCGCATGTGCTTTGTTGATTCTTTGCGGTGATATAGAATCAAACCCAGGTCCTACCACCGAAGAATTGCTCACTGAGATTCTAGCGGGGCAAAAGGTGATACAGAAAAGGCTCGATGAAATTGAACAGAAATTTAAGGTTGTCGACTCGACAGCCTCTCTTATTAAAGAGGTCTCCTCAGTCACCCACCTTCTGGACAAGAAAGTGAAGGACATGGAAAAAAAGTTAGTCGACCTTGAGGACCGCGGGAGAAGAAACAACCTTTTGGTGTTCGGCGTTCCAGAAAAACAGAATGAAACACAAGCAGACCTTGAGCAAAGCGTTGTGAAAGGTATTTTCGAAGAGGTACTAGGCACAAAAATAACGTCTATCGAAAGGATTCATAGGATAGGCCGTAGTCATAGTCGCAAACCTCGGCCTGTAATCCTAAAGTTATTTGACTACCGCGAAAAGATTAATGTTTTGAAAAACGGCTATAAGTTAAAAGGACAGCGAACTTCTATAGCAGAGGATTTTTCCGCGTGCACTAGACAGAAACGAAGAAACCTGTGGGAGAGCACAACTGACATCAGAAAGTCTGGTAAAAAAGTTAAGCTGATTCACGATAAAATTAAAATTGAAAACAATCTTTTTGAATGGGATGACAGCCAAAAAATGAGAGTTCTTGTTCAGCGCAAGAATACTAGAAACGAACAGTGACCAGCGGTCGTTAATAAACCATTCCTTTGCCTCCAGTTTAATGCTCGCAGTATTGTGAATAAAGTTGACGTGCTGGAAAGTGTTATTCTCTCGTATAAACCTCAGGTAGTCGTAATTACGGAAACTTGGTTGCACAATGACATATCCGATTCTGAAATCGTCCCGCCAGGCTACGCTATCCTTCGTAATGATAGAAGCTCCCGAGGGGGAGGAGTTGCCATTCTTTACCAAGATACGTTACATATAAACAGACTTTCCCCTATAGCTGGTGTTGAATGTGTCATCGCTAAAATATGCCTGAATGAATGCAGCTTAGTAGTAGGTGGATTTTACCGCCCCCCAAATGACAACAGTACATTCTTCGAGAAACTAAACCAATTCTTATGTGACAACGTCGTCCACATCAATAATTTTTTGATAGCTGGTGACTTCAATCTGCCATCCATTGATTGGAGTAACGAAATTCCGGAGCCTCTTAGCACTGTTGCAGAACAGTTAACTGATCTAGTTTTCTTTCATAACCTTTCTCAGTTAGTCAAAGAGCCAACTCGCATCAGCAACTCAGCGAATTCTATCCTAGACCTTTTTCTCGTTAGCAGAAACCTGCTTAGTAAAGAACCCGTAGTTGCCGTTCTCGATGAAATATCGGATCATAAGTTGATTACATTGACACTGAATCTTGGCCATGTGCCTAAAAAGAAAAACGAAGTGCGTGTTGTCCCGGTTTTCGCACGTGCAAATGACGTGGGCATTTTGGATGCAATGGATGAATCGTTCTCAAATTTTCTTTCTTTCTATCAATCAAGTGATTGCAGTATCGATGAGTTATGGCTATTTTTCAAAAATCTCGTTCTTAAGTGTATCAAAGATTTTGTCCCTATGAAAAGTAAAAGCATAAAAAAATTTTCAAAACCATGGCTTACTAAGGAAGTTGTTCGCCTTGAGCGCAAAGCGAAAAGGATAAGAAAAACGTGCCGGCAACGCCCCTCTCCTGCGAATGTATCGAAACTGTGTGCCATACGCTTGGCTCTTAGGGACAGTATCGCTGAAGCTAAAAATTACTACTTCAACGTGACATTAAAAAACTTTCTCTACACGGCTCCGGCTAAATTCTGGAGACATTTTTCCTCAAAGCAAAAATCGCAGTTAAACCTTACTGTGAACGGTGGCAACGTGTCGGATAAACTACAATTAGCATCGACTTTTAACCGCTTTTTCTGCTCCGTATTTGTACAGGATGATGCTAGTGACCCATCTTTCATTCCTGCAAAAGATGCTCCGTCTATAAGTGATATTTTTGTGTCCGAAGAAGGTGTGCTGTCACTGTTGTTAAAATTGGACACAAAGAAAACTCCTGGAATTGACGGCATACCCAACACCTTTTTAGTCAGGTACGCTGAATGGTGCTCCAAGTACTTATGTTTAATATTTAAAAAATCGCTCTCAGAAGCTCAACTACCAACAGAATGGAAGTACAGTAAAATTATTCCGATACCGAAAGGTGGGGACTCGCGCCAAGTAACTTGTTACAGGCCAATCTCCCTACTGTGCTCCTGCTCAAAGACGCTAGAGCACATAATTTTCGCGCACATATCGTCGTTTCTGGAAAAGAACAACCTTATTGATAATAGGCAACATGGTTTTCGCAAAGGTAAATCTACAGTGACGGCACTCCTTGAAACCGTGCATGATTTTGCTGCTGCTATTGATGCTCAATCTCAAATAGACGTGATTTTTTTGGATTTCCAAAAAGCTTTTGATTGTGTTTCGCATTCAAAACTAATAATAAAGGTTAGGGCAATTCTAAAGAATACTGCATTAGTATCGTGGATAGAGGCCTACTTGCGCCACAGACAGCAATGTGTTTCAATTGATAATGTTTGCTCAACTCCTGCAGCTGTCGGGTCGGGCGTTCCACAAGGGTCGGTGTTGGGGCCGTTATTCTTCCTAATATTTATAAATGACATAGTTGACCAGGTACCGGTCAAAATTAAACTATTCGCAGATGACTGCGTAATTTATCACAGAATTGACAACCTTCATGACCACGTCCAACTAAAAGAAGCTCTTCAGCACGTTGAGAAATGGTGTGAAACCTGGCAAATGAAAATTAACCCCCAAAAGACCGTTCTCATGAGGATAACTAGAAAGAATTCACCGCTACAGCTTAGCTACAGCTTAAATGGAAGCGTATTATCCAAAGTAAAATCTTTTAAATACCTAGGTGTCATACTCACATCGGATCTTCGGTGGAATGAGCACATTTCTTACATAAAGAAAAAAGCAGTAACTAAACTAGGATACTTAAGACGAACTTTGCGCCAAGCTCCTCAAGATATGAAGCTACTAGCCTATAAAACGTTTATCCGACCAATAATCGAATACGCATCGATAGTATGGGACCCTCACACGAAAAGGAACATTGTCCACTTGGAAAGTGTTCAAAGAAAATCGGTACGCTTTATTTTTAATATGTACAGCTGGCGGACATCGGCAAGTACGTTAGTGGAAAGGGCTGAATTGGAACCCCTGGAATTACGACGCCACACGGAAAGACTAGGGTACCTATACAAAATTTATCATAATAAAATAGGAATAGAAAGGGATCATTTCATTCAACCTGTAAGTAAGCGAATCACACGTTCTCATCACTCAAAAAAACTACGAGACTATAACTGCCGAACAGATGTATTTCACAACACATTTTTCCCACGAACAGTAAGGGAATGGAACGAGCTCCCAGCCGATGTCGTGGAACGCATGACCACAGCAGATTTCATTTCAACACTTCAGGCTCATTTGACGACTGTGTAAATGTACGAGTTTACTAATCTTCTTTGTATATGTTCACTTGTGTGTTCCTACTTTTATGTATCGTCACCTTATATGTAAGGAAATACATATATTCTTTTATTCCATGTATGTATTACTGGCATTTAGAATATAATGGTTACAGTGTA
>NW_023608812.1:0-7500 GCF_013339725.1 Rhipicephalus microplus | reverse complement strand
TAACACTAAACTAACCCAACCCACCCAACCTAACCTAACCTAACCTAACCTAAACTAACCTAACCCAACAGCTAACCTAACCTAACCTAACCCAACCTAACCCAACCTCACCCAACCATAACCTACCTAAGCTAACCTAACCTAAGCTAACCAAACCTAACCTAACTAACTAACCTAACCTAACGTCACCTAACCTAACCTATTCTAACGTAACCTAACCTTACCTGACCTAACCTAACCTAACGTAACCTAACCTAACCTAACATACCCTAACGTAACCTAACCTACCTAACCTAACGTAACCTAACCTACCTAACCCAACCTAACCCAACCAACCCAACCCAACAACACCCAACCAACCTAACCTAACCTAACCACTTACCTAACCTAACCAATTATCCTAACCTACCCTAACCTAACCTAACGTACCTAACCATACCTAACTAACGTAACCTAACCTAACCTAACGTAACCTAACCTAACCTAACCCAACCTAACCTAACCTAACCTAACCTAACCCAACTCAACCCAACCTAACCTAATCTAACCTAACCTAACCTAACCTAACCAAACCTAACCTAACCTAACCTAACCTAACGACGGTTGCAAGCGCTTTCACATTAAATATCGCAGTTCCCCACTTTTAATGGTGAAAAACACTGCATCTCAGTAATTGACATTGTTTAATGCGGTTTTACGACGGTTCATATCTTAACCTAACCTAACATTCGCACTTGTATCTAAAAACGCTCTATTACACTGTTTTGTTCACAATTACGATATTTGCATAACCTCACAGTTTTTCACCAACTTATTGCAGTACAGAACGCTGTATCTCGCTAAATGACATTGTTCTTTAAGGTTTCACGATGCTTGCATGCGCTTTAACGAGAATATCACAATATAGCAGTTTCGCACTTGTAACGGTAGAACACGCAGTATTTGGCTTGTTCATGCCGTTTTGTGTGCTTTCACAACATTTCACCTATCGCAGTTTAATACTCGCTATAAAACAACACTATCTCGTTAGATGACGTCGTTTTTGGTAGTTTCACGACGCTACCTAGCTTAAACTAACCTAACCTAACCTAACCTTCGCACTTCTATCGTTAGAAAACGTTTTACTCGCCACTTTACAATGTTTTCTACAAGATTACGACGGTTTCATGCGCTTTCACATTAGATATCGTAGTTCCCGACTTGTAATGTTGAAAAACACTACATCTCACTAAGTGACATTGTTTAATGCGGTTTTACGACGGTTGATATGTCAACCTAACCTAACATTCGCACTTGTATCTAAAGACGCTCAATTACACTGTTTCGTTCACAATTACGATATTTGCTTGACCTCACAGTTTCTCACCAACTTATTACAGTACAGAACGCTGTATCTCGCTAAATGACATCGTTCTTTAAGGTTTCACGATACTTGCATGCGCTTTACCGAGAATGTCACAACATAGCAGTTTCGCACTTGTAACGGTACAACACGCAGTATTTGGCTTGTTCATGCCGTTTTGTGTGCTTTCACAACATTTTACCTATCGCAGTTTCGTACTCGCAATAAAACAACACTATCTCGTTAGATGACGTCGTTTTTGGTGGTTTCACGACGCTACCTAGCTTAAACTAACATAACTCAACCTAACATAACCTTCGCACTTCTATCGTTAGAAAACGTTTTACTCGCTACTTTACATGCTTTCTACAACATTACGACGGTTTCAAGCGCTTTCACATTAGATATCGCAGTTCCCAACTTGTAATGGTGAAAAACACTGCATCTCACTAAGTGACATTGTTTATTGCGGTTTTACGACGGTTCATACCTTAACCTAACCTAACATTCGTACTTGTATTGAAAAACGCTCTATTACACTGTTTCGTTCACAATTACGATATTTGCTTAACCTCACAGTTTTTCACCAACTTATTGCAGTACAGAACGCTGTATCTCGCTAAATGACATTGTTCTTTAAGGTTTCACGATGCTTGCATGCGCTTTAACGAGAATATCACAATATAGCAGTTTCGCACTTGTAACGGTAGAACACGCAGTATTTGGCTTGTTCATGCCGTTTTGTGTGCTTTCACAACATTTCACCTATCGCAGTTTAATACTCGCAATAAAACAACACTATCTCGTTAGATGACGTCGTTTTTGGTAGTTTCACGACGCTACCTAGCTTAAACTAACCTAACCTAACCTAACCTTCGCACTTCTATCGTTAGAAAACGTTTTACTCGCAACTTTACAATGTTTTCTACAAGATTACGACGGTTTCATGCGCTTTCACATTAGATATCGTAGTTCCCGACTTGTAATGTTGAAAAACACTACATCTCACTAAGTGACATTGTTTAATGCGGTTTTACGACGGTTGATATGTCAACCTAACCTAACATTCGCACTTGTATCTAAAGACGCTCAATTACACTGTTTCGTTCACAATTACGATATTTGCTTGACCTCACAGTTTCTCACCAACTTATTACAGTACAGAACGCTGTATCTCGCTAAATGACATCGTTCTTTAAGGTTTCACGATACTTGCATGCGCTTTAACGAGAATATCACAATAAGCAGTTTCGCACTTGTAACGGCACAAGACGCAGTATCTGGCTAGTTCATGCCATTTTGTGTGCTTTCCCAATATTTCACCTATCGCAGTTTCGTACTCGCAATAAAACAACACTATCTCGTTAGATGACATCGTTTTTGGTGGTTTCACGACGCTACCTAGCTCAAACTAACCGAACCTTCGCACTTCTATCGTTAGAAAACGTTTTATTCGCTACTTTACAATGTTTTCTACAAGATTACGACGGTTTCATGCGCTTTCACATTAGATATCGCAGTTCCCGACTTGTAATGGTGAAAAACACAGCATCTCACTAAGTGACATTGTTTAATGCGGTTTTAGCGCGGTTCATATCTTAACCTAACCTAACCTTACCTAACCCAACCTAACCTAACCTAACCTAACCAAACCTTACCTAACCTAACCTAACCTAACCTAACCTAACCTAACCTAACCTAACCTAACCTAACCTAACCTAACCTAACCTAACCTAACGACGTTTGCAAGCGCTTTCACATTAGATATCGCAGTTCCCGACTTGTAATGGTGAAAAACACTGCATCTCACTAAGTGACATTGTTTAATGCGGTTTTACGACGGTTCATATCTTAACCTAACCTAACATTCGCACTTGTATTAAAAACGCTCTATTACACTGTTTCGTTCACAATTAGGATATTTGCATAACCTCACAGTTTTTCACCAACTTATTGCAGTACAGAACGCTGTATCTCGCTAAATGACATCGTTCTTTAAGGTTTCACGATGCTTGCATGCGCTTTAACGAGAATATCACAACATAGCAGTTTCGCACTTGTAACGGTACAACACGCAGTATTTGGCTTGTTCATGCCGTTTTGTGTGCTTTCACAACATTTCACCTATCGCAGTTTCGTACTCGCAATAAAACAACACTATCTCGTTAGATGACGTTGTTTTTGGTAGTTTCACGACGCTACCTAGCTTAAACTAACATAACTCAACCTAACATAACCTTCGCACTTCTATCGTTAGAAAACGTTTTACTCGCTACTTTACATTGCTTTCTACAACATTACGACGGTTTCAAGCGCTTTCACATTAGATATCACAGTTCCCAACTTGTAAAGGTGAAAAACACTGCATCTCACTAAGTGACATTGTTTAATGCGGTTTTACGACGGTTCATACCTTAACCTAACGTAACCTAACCTAACCTAACCTTACCTAACCTAACCTAACCTAACCTAACCCAACCCAACCCAACCTAACCTAACCTAACCTAACCTAAACTAACCTAACCCAACCTAACCTAACCTAACCTAACCCAACCTAACCCAACCCAACCCAACCTAACCTAACCTAAGCTAACCTAACCTAACCTAACCAAACCTAACCTAACCTAACTTAACCTAACCTAACGTAACCTAACCTAACCTAACCTATTCTAACGTAACCTAACCTTACCTGACCTAACCTAACCTAACGTAACCTAACCTAACCTAACATAACCTAACGTAACCTAACCTAACCTAACCTAACGTAACCTAACCTAACCTAACCCAACCTAACCCAACCCAACACACCCAACCCAACCTAACCTAACCTAACCTAACCTTACCTAACCTAACCAAATTATCCTTACCTAACCTAACTAACCTAACGTAACCTAACCTAACCTAACGTAACCTAACCTAACCTAACGTAACCTAACCTAACCTAACCACCTAACCTAACCTAACCTAACCCAACTCAACCCAACCTAACCTAATCTAACCTAACCTAACCTAACCTAACCAAACCTAACCTAACCTAACCTAACCTAACGACGGTTGCAAGCGCTTTCACATTAATATCGCAGTTCCCCACTTTTAATGGTGAAAAACACTGCATCTCAGTAATTGACATTGTTTAATGCGGTTTTACGACGGTTCATATCTTAACCTAACCTAACATTCGCACTTGTATCTAAAACGCTCTATTACACTGTTTTGTTCACAATTACGATATTTGCATAACCTCACAGTTTTTCACCAACTTATTGCAGTACAGAACGCTGTATCTCGCTAAATGACATTGTTCTTTAAGGTTTCACGATGCTTGCATGCGCTTTAACGAGAATATCACAATATAGCAGTTTCGCACTTGTAACGGTAGAACACGCAGTATTTGGCTTGTTCATGCCGTTTTGTGTGCTTTCACAACATTTCACCTATCGCAGTTTAATACTCGCTATAAAACAACACTATCTCGTTAGATGACGTCGTTTTTGGTAGTTTCACGACGCTACCTAGCTTAAACTAACCTAACCTAACCTAACCTTCGCACTTCTATCGTTAGAAAACGTTTTACTCGCCACTTTACAATGTTTTCTACAAGATTACGACGGTTTCATGCGCTTTCACATTAGATATCGTAGTTCCCGACTTGTAATGTTGAAAAACACTACATCTCACTAAGTGACATTGTTTAATGCGGTTTTACGACGGTTGATATGTCAACCTAACCTAACATTCGCACTTGTATCTAAAGACGCTCAATTACACTGTTTCGTTCACAATTACGATATTTGCTTGACCTCACAGTTTCTCACCAACTTATTACAGTACAGAACGCTGTATCTCGCTAAATGACATCGTTCTTTAAGGTTTCACGATACTTGCATGCGCTTTACCGAGAATGTCACAACATAGCAGTTTCGCACTTGTAACGGTACAACACGCAGTATTTGGCTTGTTCATGCCGTTTTGTGTGCTTTCACAACATTTTACCTATCGCAGTTTCGTACTCGCAATAAAACAACACTATCTCGTTAGATGACGTCGTTTTTGGTGGTTTCACGACGCTACCTAGCTTAAACTAACATAACTCAACCTAACATAACCTTCGCACTTCTATCGTTAGAAAACGTTTTACTCGCCACTTTACAATGTTTTCTACAAGATTACGACGGTTTCATGCGCTTTCACATTAGATATCGTAGTTCCCGACTTGTAATGTTGAAAAACACTACATCTCACTAAGTGACATTGTTTAATGCGGTTTTACGACGGTTGATATCTTCAACCTAACCTAACATTCGCACTTGTATCTAAAGACGCTCAATTACACTGTTTCGTTCACAATTACGATATTTGCATGACCTCACAGTTTCTCACCAACTTATTACAGTACAGAACGCTGTATCTCGCTAAATGACATCGTTCTTTAAGGTTTCACGATACTTGCATGCGCTTTACCGAGAATATCACAATATAGCAGTTTCGCACTTGTAACGGTAGAACACGCAGTATTTGGCTTGTTCATGCCGTTTTGTGTGCTTTCACAACATTTCACCTATCGCAGTTTCGTACTCGCAATAAAACAACACTATCTCGTTAGATGACGTCGTTTTTGGTGGTTTCACGACGCTACCTAGCTTAAACTAACATAACTCAACCTAACATAACCTTCGCACTTCTATCGTTAGAAAACGTTTACTCGCTACTTTACATTGCTTTTCTACAACATTACGACGGTTTCAAGCGCTTTCACATTAGATATCGCAGTTCCCAACTTGTAAAGGTGAAAAACACTGCATCTCACTAAGTGACATTGTTTAATGCGGTTTTACGACGGTTCATATCTTAACCTAACCTAACATTCGTACTTGTATTGAAAAACGCTCTATTACACTGTTTCGTTCACAATTACGATATTTGCATAACCTCACAGTTTTTCACCAACTTATTGCAGTACAGAACGCTGTATCTCGCTAAATGACATCGTTCTTTAAGGTTTCACGATGCTTGCATGCGCTTTAACGAGAATATCACATTATAGCAGTTTCGCACTTGTAACGGTACAACACGCAGTATCTGGCTTGTTCAAGCCGTTTTGTGTACTTTCACAACATTTCACCTATTGCAGTTTCGTACATGCAATAAAACAACACTATCTCGTTAGATGACGTCGTTTTTGGTGGTCTCACGACGCTACATAGCTTAAACTAACATAACTCAAGCTAACCTTCGCACTTCTATCGTTAGAAAACGTTTTACTCGCAACTTTACAATGTTTTCTACAAGATTACGACGGTTTCATGCGCTTTCACATTAGATATCGTAGTTCCCGACTTGTAATGTTGAAAAACACTACATCTCACTAAGTGACATTGTTTAATGCGGTTTTACGACGGTTGATATCTCAACCTAACCTAACATTCGCACTTGTATCTAAATACGCTCAATTACACTGTTTCGTTCACAATTACGATATTTGCTTGACCTCACAGTTTCTCACCAACTTATTACAGTACAGAACGCTGTATCTCGCTAAATGACATCGTTCTTTAAGGTTTCACGATACTTGCATGCGCTTTAACGAGAATATCACAATAAAGCAGTTTCGCACTTGTAACGGCACAAGACGCAGTATCTGGCTAGTTCATGCCATTTTGTGTGCTTTCCCAATATTTCACCTATCGCAGTTTCGTACTCGCAATAAAACAACACTATCTCGTTAGATGACATCGTTTTTGGTGGTTTCACGACGCTACCTAGCTCAAACTAACCGAACCTTCGCACTTCTATCGTTAGAAAACGTTTTATTCGCTACTTTACAATGTTTTCTACAAGATTACGACGGTTTCATGCGCTTTCACATTAGATATCGCAGTTCCCGACTTGTAATGGTGAAAACACAGCATCTCACTAAGTGACATTGTTTAATGCGGTTTTAGCGCGGTTCATATCTTAACCTAACCTAACCTTACCTAACCCAACCTAACCTAACCTAACCTAACCAAACCTTACCTAACATACCCTAACCTAACCTAACCTAACCTAACCAAACCTAACCTAACCTAACCTAACGTAACCTAACCTAACCTAACCTAACCTAACCTAACCTAACGACGTTTGCAAGCGCTTTCACATTAGATATCGCAGTTCCCGAC
>NW_023608811.1:0-26174 GCF_013339725.1 Rhipicephalus microplus | reverse complement strand
TCAGGAAGCACATTTGCCACGCTGCCGCGCACTCAGCGTGGCATGCCTCTGGTCCTTGGTGGAGATCCAAGGTGAAAAACTTTCTGTACCAAATGGAAACAGTGTGATCATAAGGATATGCTGTGGTATTAGTACTGTTCACATGCGTTATACCCGTGTCACAAGAGCTGTTTGAAAGGACATCAAGTCGATGCCATCAAAACGGCGGTGCACCATAGACTGAAGAGAACTTATCATGTGCTATGCGGCTGCTTTTAACGGCCGTTGAGTGGTTTAGGTGTTCCTTGCAAAGTTGTTGGCACTGGCAAATCTTTATTTTTGTTTTCATGTAATCATAAGTGAGACAATTAGATACACTTAAAAGTACACCCGTGTCTGCTGCTATTTTTATTAAACATTTCAATAAATTGCTTACATATAATTATAATGCATGTTTGTGCAATTGTTGAGCGGTGAAACTTTAGCGATGTGGTCACGGCGTCAGCATTTGCACGTTGCGCTGTTCTGCTTCCGGCTTTCATAAGCCATGAAGTTCACGGAGGTGTGGGGTGCTTCTTAGACTAGATGGACTAGGTGTTCTGCTAAACGGTTTTAGTTGAACCGGCCCCGCACCAGACGACCTAATGTCCTTCAGCGGTGCTCTCTATCGCTAATACCCGTGCTCGCTTCCATGAAATCTCCTGCATTATTCGACGTACATGCAAGTAATTTGGTTTTGTATTTCATCAAAACTTTCTTTGAACAATCCATTAACCTCGCTAATCAAAAAATTACCGCTTTTAGGTTCGGAAGCATCTTATACTCGCGCCTTGTAGTGCGCCGTCCACGCCGCTTCTCGAACATTCGACAGCTGACGCGCGCGCATGCGCCGTCGCGCCGTCGCCCACCATCTGTGCCGCGCGCGCTTCTCCTTCGAGAACATTCGACAGCTGACAGTGCATTGCGCCGTCGCGCCGTCGCCATCTGTGCCGCGCGCGCGCTTCTCCTTCGAGACATTCAACAGCTGACAGTGCATGCGCCGTCGCGCTGTAATATACTCAAGGTCGGCGCTCGCTCGCTCAGTTGCCGCTCGTCGGTTGGTTTGTACGGCGCGTTGACGTCCAAGGTCGCGGTGAAATGAATTCCAACGAATCACAAACACAATGATCGACGTCCCTTCGACCAGCGCCGTCCTTT
Source organism: Rhipicephalus microplus (assembly GCF_013339725.1). Classification (NCBI taxonomy): domain Eukaryota; kingdom Metazoa; phylum Arthropoda; class Arachnida; order Ixodida; family Ixodidae; genus Rhipicephalus; species Rhipicephalus microplus. The sequence goes on along the minus strand of NW_023608811.1, from coordinate 24,998 downwards.
CGCATACGTGTGTACGTGTTCACTCAATTTAACACCCCCTCCTACAACGACGTTAACCAATTTAGCCATCGACCCAAGTAAGTCGCAATTTAACAACCCCATTTCACAACCACGTTAACCAATTTAGCCATCGACCCAAGTAAGTCGCACTTTATCACCCCGTTAACCAATTATATGCTCCGCATCCTCCTCAGTGTGCCCCCGAGGGAAGCTGCGGGCAATTTTTTTCTGCTTCTTCCTGCGCCCTCCTTTTTAGTGGCGGTGAATTCATTTTCGTTTGCGAGGGAACATATGTTGGGGCTCGATAAAGCGTTGGTATTTTGATAACAGAGGGAGTGTTAGGCGTCGCACCCGCGTTGCGCACCTCCTAAAGCTTCGCATTTTCTTCTTTCAGTTGCTTAATATCTTCTTTAGGCATTAGGTTCTCTCTAGTGATTTGCTCTAACAATTTTTTTTAATCTGCATCATTTCCGTTTCAAAGGCGGACCCTATAACAATACTTGGAGAGGCAGTGCCAGAGACCACACTTGCAAAGCTCACCTGCGTGCTGCCGCTCCCTCGAGTGGCTCCTGAGTGAGACCTTGGTCTTGATCTTGATCTCGGTTTGGAGCGGGACCTGGACTGTCTTAGACTCTTTCCCCCAGTAAGCTTTGAGAAGGAGCGGAGTGGTCTCGTGCTTGGCTGTTCGCACTGTTTTGCCTGTTAGTGTCCTTGTCCGACTGCTGGCTGGTTGTTGTGTTGCGGTCCTCGTCATGGTATACGCCGACTTCCTTGTACTGGTAACAGGCTTCAGCGCACGCTGCCCGTGCTTTCTCCTCGTCTCGCCTCGTCCGTTCCCACTGACGCCTCTTAACCAGGTATGGTATCTTGTATCTTGACTTAAATCTCTTGTCTCCAGTGGGGTGATCTTAGCCACATAATTTGCATTCCACTTCACAACGGTGATCTTGCGCTGGATTACTGCTTCCACATCCCCTGCACACCTTGTCGTTGGGGTAGGGACACATATCTGCTCTATGTTCAAGTCTCCCACAACCGTAGCAGACTTCGATGTGTTTTCTGTAGAGCGTGCACTTAACGAGCATTGCTCCATACCTCACATATCTCGGAACACGAAACCCCGCAAACAGCACAATAATATTGTCCGTGTTTCCAATTATTTTCGCATGAAGGACTCCGGGGTTGCGTGAAGTGACCAAGTTGCTAAGGATGTCTTCTGGGCTCTCTTCCTTGGACACCCCTCGTATAAGTCTCTTTGACGTGTTCTCCGGGGCTGCCCTGTACGCGCAGGTCTCAAATTCCTGCTGACCTATTCGTAGTTTGGTAATTTCTCCATACGGCCGGGCTCGATCCTCGGATGGTGTACTGATGACGAATATGTTCTACGTGTTGTTGATGCACATACTGTCTTCCAAAGCCAGCTCCCGGCCGACCCCTGCGGCGTTGCGCAGGCAGCAATATATGCGATCCATCCTGTATTCTGAGACGTTAAGCCCACCACGCGGACGCATAATGACCTTATAATCTTTCGTCGACAGATTAGGCAGTCGACTCGCCTCAATGATTTGTTGAGCATTCCGCTCATTCTTCCATTTGTTTCCTGGCGCCTTTTCTGCGAAGGGCGTCTCTCGCTGCGTAATTCCCGCTGAGCCGGGCTCCCGGTCGACCTGCGTCTTGGCGCCTTTTCGCACTTCGCACCAGCCTGACTCTTTTTCGAACTCTCCTGGTGATAAGTCTTCTCCATCCACAGTTACGACCTCCATTTCGGCATAAATCGGGCCTTCTAAGGGCAACGGGGGGCTCCGAACAGCTCCGACGGTGCGTTCGGCCAAGCTCTCTACACCGCCGTGGTGGTGGAGACACTGACGTCCAGTTGGCGTTCACTCAGCTTAGCTGCCGCGTTTACGTGGCGACCCAGAAAACACGGTTGTTGCACCAAAAAATTGCAGCCCACCTGTCAAATTGTGGTGTTCAGAAGATCTCCAGAACTTCCGTCGTTTACTGGTGTGAAAAATGGTGCTAGGAACTTCGATATTGTGCCGATAATCATAGAAAAACTGCGGAGCTGGTACGACGTGCGTCCGCACTCTGTGGCCCCCAAGCGGTGACCTCTCAGCTGATATGAATGTAAAATATAACTTTCATTGTGCACGTCATATTCTTCAGTTTACATTTTATATGCACAGCAGGACAAAAAGCTCTTTGAATCATTTCTATATCGCTGTTTTCTGTAAGGACCTCCTAATTTAAACGCTATTGTGAGCTTTATTAGGAAACTGAATTTTATTGCGTAAAAATATTCGTTAATTTGTTTAGGCTTTTTCTTATCAATGAACTTCTACATAGCAAAGTATCAGCACTCATCAACGAACTTGTACATAGCGAAGTATAGGTGCTCCAAACCCAGCTCAAGCGAACTACGGCATCACTTTTTTTTTTCACAAATACTAGCGGTACACAAAAATATAATTATCTTTTCCTGCTTTGCCGCCGTTTTCTTTGAAACGTAGGAACATTTCGACTGCCCTACCGTACTAATGCCCCTTATTCCTGCTTTTTGCGCTGGAATAAACTGATTGGCCCTTGAGCCAGAGCCGCAGGCAATTAGAGTAAACACGGACTCCAATGACTGGACCAATGCCAATCCTGCAAACACAGCCGCTCTCAGCGCCGACGTATTTCCCGACCGCACCGATCTCGCCAACAGGACGAATGCCATTTAGCCAAACTGTGAAGCCCACAACGTGATTTAATAGTGAGTCCCCGCTGACCTACCAGCGTCGAAAAACCGATTTGTGGCGTACCGCTCACCGTCGACCGGTATGCTTTCATTGTGGCGAAGCGTGGCGCGTTTACATAGTTTGCCGTTATCGCGACGTTCAGTACCCAATATTTCCTCGCTACCATGATTACGCTACGTACGACAATTGACGCACGTAAAACGACACTCCTATGAACACGCCGCCACATAATCCAATGAGGCCCGGGTCACGTTCTCCATCTCCTGCACGGAGCACTTCACCCAATCGTCGCAGTTTTGCCGACGTCACCAGGAACAGGTCCCCTAGCCCGCGACGAGGAAACTAGGCGCAGCGACCTCGGGGGGTGAAGTTGCCAATAATTGAACTTCCGAACAGCCCCCATTGCAGATATATGACAGCTCGAAGCCACCGATGCCGAAGATAACGACTACAACGACAAATCCGACGAATGAAACGACTACCCACGTAACGGACGTTATCAGTGCTGACCTCGTCGTTAACATTGACGGCCACCAAGTGACGGCTCTTCTGGACACTGGCTCCCACTTTTCTATAATAATCCTGCAGCTAGTCGACAAACCAAGGAAGGTGAAGATGCCATGGCACGGACCAAATAGTTAGAACTGCAGGAGGTAAGTTGATGATGCCGGTTGGAAAGTACACGGCCCGACTCTTCATCGCTGGTTCCACCTTTGTCACCACCCTCGTCATTCTTCACGAGTGCTGTAAACAGCTCATATTGGGAATGAATTTCTCGCGCGAATACGGAGCTGTGATTGACATCTGTGACAGAAGCGTAACGTTCGCTATAAGCTGAAAGACTGCTACAGATGAGGTCTCCAGCCACCTCGCTTCCGTATTGCCGATGACGACGTCATACTGCCGCCACGAAGTTGATTCCTCGTACCCGTGCACTGTGACATTTTACGAAACGGTACTGGCATCGCTGAACACATCAAGGAGCTCGCATTCACTAGCATCATTTCTGTTGCCAGGGCTGTCATCACTGTTATGTACGAATGCGCTGAAGTCTTATTGACAAATTTCAGTAGAGAGTGCTGACAATTAGTTAAAGGAATGACTGTTGCCTATTTTGACGAACTCTCTCAAACAGAATATTGTCATTTGGTGGAAAAAGCAGCAGCGTCTACTATCACTACACCGACACCTGTCGACGTTGGTCCAACGTTATCTCCCGTTGAGCGACACCGCCTTCTCCCGTTGATTAACAAGTTCCACGGCTGCTTCTCCTCCACAACAAGAGTTGGTCAAATGCCACTAACGAAACAGCGCATCATCACGGATTCCGACGCCAGACCCATCCGGCAAAATCCTTATCAAGTCGCCCCAAAGGAGCGTGAGGCAATTCAAAAACAGGTGAAAACGATGCTAGAAGATGGTGTTATTCGGCTATCTAATAGTTTTTGGGCATCACCTGTACTCCTCAGAAAGAAGGACGGCAGCTTGCGTTTCTGCGTCGACTACCGGAAGCTCAATCAGATCACAAAAAAGGACGTGTACCCCCTGCCGTGTATTGATGACTCATTGGACAGACTACGAAACGCACGCTACTTTTCGTCTAAGGAGTTGAAAAGCGGCCACGGGCAAATTAAAGTGGATGAGAGAGATCGTGAGAAGACCGCCTTTATTACGCCCGATGGACTTTATGAATTTCAGGTACTTCCTTTCGGTTTGTGCTCGGCGCCAGCAACATTCCAGCGTCTCATGGACACGGTTGTGTCGACACTTAAGTGGCAAACCTGCTTGGTGTACCTCGATGACGTGATTGTCTTTTCGGCGACTTTCGAGGAACACTTACGAAGGCTCGAAGCAGTTTTTGAAGAAATACGCTTGGCCGGTCTTACTCTAAAACCTGGAAAGTGCCACTTCGGCTTCCACGAACTTCAAATCCTCGGTCACACCGTGAGCATCCAAGAGATCCGACCCGCCCGGATAAAACTGCCGCTATGGCAAACTTCCCGACACCATCAGACAAAAAATCAGTACGACGTTTTTTGGGACTCTGTGCCTATTACCGGCGGTTTATTGCTAATTTTTTGCGCATCGCATGGCCATTGACACAGCTTACTCGGGAAGATACCCCCTTCAGATAGGGGAAAGACCAACAGCAGGCGTTTCATAAGCTTCGTCCGCGCATGCAAACACCCTCTGTGCTGGCCAACTTCGATGAAGACGCACCAACAATACTTTATACTGACGCTAGTAATGTGTGTCTTGGAGCAGTGCTAACTCCATGCGGTAGTGCTTCGGAATAAGTTAGGCCAGGCACTAACTCCAAGCATGCGCCCGATGTCGTTGCGTGTTTCTGCGCTCCGCTTTAACCAGCATTATTCTTTGCGAAAAGTTTCCTCTTTCTAAATTTTAAATAGCTTGCACGTGTCTTTGTATAGTTTGATTCACCTAGTGGTTCACTGATCTATGCTTTTTGACAAAGTTATATCTCAGGAGATGAAGACGTATTCTGCGCATCAGAGAATGAATTCTGAATTTATGCAAATATTATTCGGTTTATATCTATGAACATACTCAATATTATCTGCATCATGTGGCTTGCGCTGGCAGAACATCCACTATGTTTTTACACCAGCAAGTTCAGCAAAATTTCACCATCAGCACCGCATTTATCACATCTATTTTAGTGGTAAAGCTCCTCAGGGCTTAGGCTTGTCCGGCTCTCGTCGATAAACCGGCGTCACAGCACCCTGATAACACCGACATTCATGCACCCATTGATGAAAGGTTATCACAATTGTGGCAGAACAACATAAAACACCTAAAGTTATAAATCCCTTATACCAGTCGGTGTCTTAAACTTGACATTACGGGCCTAATGACTGGTATTTCATCGACTATTAATGTTGCGTTGTCACTCAATTTACGATGTATGGCGCAGCGATCGGACGACGTACGTGAGACAAAAAAATTAACAATACGCTATTATAAATCCTAGTTATGAAATACCTATATGCACAACAGTATATCACACCTATATGCACAAACTGTTTATTCCAGTAAGCATTCTTGTCGGCTCTCAAAAGGAGGCATGCTCTCACAACACGCGAACACAGCAGATGCGTTTGATCCAAACCAAACAAGCTCCTTTATTTAACAGATTTTTGGTCGACTACACCGTCCGTGGAATAAAATACATAATTAGTAACCAACACGCTAAACACACCGTTTTAACCACAACGTATTTTCTGCTGTGTCATTTTGCATATGTGGCGGCAATGCATGTCTGGAAGAGAATGGAAAGGGACAAGCTTAATGCAATGATCAGGAGAGCTGTAAAGAATGCCCTTGGGCTCCCCAACTACACCCACACCAATCGTCTCCTGCAGTTGGGAATTCATAATACATTGGAGGAAATTGCGGAAGCACAAGAAAGAACACAGGTAATTAGGCTGTCTGGCTCAAAAGCGGGGAGGATGATTCTCGCAGAAATGGGTATTCCACCAGCTCAGATTGAGGCTCTGTACCAAGGGTTGACGAGGGATCAGAAGGAAAACATCATTGTCTCGCCTGCCCCGCGGAACATGCATCCCCAACGTAATGTTGGAAGGAGGAGAGCGCGCGCTCGGGCCCTTCTTCGCCAAGTTGCGGATCTTGACGGGGGGGCCTGTTTCGTAGACGCGGCGCAATATGATGGCCAGAGAGACCGATTCACGGTAGTGGCAATCAACCACAAAGGCATTACAATTAATGCGGCGTCGGTATGCGCCAGAACTGCCAATGCAGCTGAGCAGGTTGCCATCGCCTTGGCTCTTTTAGATCAGCGTAATGAACACATATTTAGCGATTCTAGAGCTGCCATTCGTGCCTTCAGTGTTGGAGCTGTGTGCAAAGAGGCCAAAAACATACTCGGTGATAAGTTGCTTACAACCCATACCATTACATGGTTCCCAGCTCATATGGGAAACATGGACGGAGGGATCATAAATCTCAATGAGTTGGCCCACTCCAGGGCGCGAGGGTTAGCTGTCCGCGGCCATGGAGGACCTTTGGGTCGAACTGGAGATTTCGTAAACAGGGATCCGCCAACTACATATAATGAAATAACCCAACATTTCGCTATGGATAGGAGAATCTTTCCACCTCCACATGCGAAGCTAAATAGAGCGCAGGCGCTTACATTGCGATTACTTCAAACAGAAACGTACCCTAACCCTGCCTTTCTTCACAAGCTTTATCCTGATGTTTATTTAACAAACTCGTGTACAAAATGTGGCGGTTTAGCCAACTTACACCACATGCTCTGGGAGTGCCCTTCGGTACGTGGCACCGATACAGCATCGTCCAGAAAGTGGGACTCCGCTCTCCGGAGTCCAGACATAACATCGCAACTTTGGGCTGTCCAGAGGGCCCACGATGCGGCGCTAGGGCTCGGCCTTACTGTCCCATCGTGGGAGCGGCCCGCCGTGTGCTAGGGCGCACGCCTTCGGACTTGTCAATAAAGTTTTTCCAAACCAAACCAAACCACAACGTACGCAATATGGACTTTACCACGTAGCTTTCCCCACTCGTCATCATTTACTTCGTGGAGATGCGTAGATTTTTTGCCCCTATCTCACACGTGATTATCTATCAGGTTTCACAATGCGCATAGAATGCATCGTCTTGATCTTGAATAATAGGGCGAATCGTTCCGACCTAGAACAAAGTCCGGTCTAATAGCACATCACGTAACTATAACGTATACGTTTCGATTGGGCCATCACTCGCTGGAAACATTGTTTCGCCATATGGGCGAGGAATGTGGATCGCTTACGATGGCTTCACGAGGTTCAAAGCCCCAGTAGGAAACTGAACCGAGACGACCTCGCACTGGTTGAGCTAGCCCGAGGGCAGATTTGAGCGCACTTACACTAGGCCATTATAGTCGGGTATTAGGTAAAGCGCAGTTTCGACACAACGTCTCGTTGATTGCTGTGCAGTGAGGCATATGACGATGTTGTCCATTGCATACTCCTCTTAAGCAATGCTTCAATATAGAAGCTCCCTCCTCCCTCTTTTTATTTCTTCCACCCTGACGTGCGTTCCCAGATACACCAACTAAAACTGTGGATAAAATGTAGTCCGGAATCCTCATGGATTGCGCCAGAAAAAAAGCCGCACTATAACTGCAGCTGCAGAAAGACTGAAAAAAGAATATTTCAATGATTGCGAAACTGCAATCGGTACATTTAAATAGGATATTTTGAAGGCAATGTTTTTTTTTGAAATTCAGAATGAAGCCATTAAAAACGTGGACGTCATACAAAGTCAATGTGTGCTTGTAACACTTCTCGTAATTTTGTGCACGTTGAGTAACTTTTTAATCTAAATGTTCTTTGAGCTCCTTGTGCAATTCGAGATGATCCCATTATGAGCCCTTCATTTTCGTAACGTTACGATGGAAGTTGCCTTACGCGTTACGGAAAGTGCCTTCTACAGAGAATGGGCAGTGATAGAATTAGGCTTGTGAGATGCTTACAAAAATGAACTTTTATGTCAGTATGGTACAGTGTGATTTCCTTGTGGTAAAGTAACGATCAGATAATCGTAGGTGGAACAGTGACGAATGTTTTCACAAAACCTGCAAGAAAGAATCTACCTTTGTGTCTCGCACCATTACAAAGATATTCACATCCCTTCATAAACTCTGTCTTCGTCTAAATGAAACTAAATAATTGTTAATAATAATAATAATAATAATAATAATAACGATATTATTATTATTATTATTATTATTATTATTATTATTATTATTATTATTATTATTATTATTATTATTATTATTATTATTATTATTATTATTATTATTATTATTATTATAAACCTCGAGTCCACCGGCTACCTGGCTGTCGGGCAGGAACGAAACATGGTACGACCGAAAGGAACGCTATTAATTAGAAACAAATAATAATAGATAGTAAACCTGATGACTTCGTGCCATGGAGCGAGCAGCAGTTCGTGAGGAGGATTCGCGATGATGATCGACGACGTCCGCTCCGTTGGTGAAGTCAAAGTTCCAACATCTTACCTGGCCCAACAGATGGAGTCACTCTACGGGAGGGAACAGGATGCGAACTTTCCCCTCGCGTCCGTTATGCAAATATCTTATTCTTGCATTCTCTCAAACTTGCCGAGAGCGTTGCTTGTCTGTGATAAGAACTAAGTTTCCTCCATTCAACAACTCAGTGCGCATCGCTTCATTGACAGCGACGTTTCTCAGTTCGTCCAGACATTACCTCTGCCAACGTTTCCAAAAGCTTTGCAGGTCTTCTTTTTGCTTTTTGAAGAGGCGCTTAAGCTGGTCTTCGCTTTTACCATCCTTTGGCATTTCGTAAGGTGGCAGAGATGTGATTCTTTGCCCAGCTAGGAAACTTGCTGGGTAAAGCGGGTAGGGTTCGTCAGCATCACTGCAAACAAACGTTACAGGTCATGAATTCAGTACAGCCTCTACTTCTGTTAAAAGCGTGCTGATCGTGAAACCCACAAGTCTACATCCAAGCGTTTTTCTCAAGCAGTTCTTCACAGAGCGTACTAATCATTTGTGGAAACCTCCCCGCCAAGAAGCACTCAGGCACAAGAACTTCCACTGAATTTCTGATGCCGCTAAAACGAGATTACATCTGGGTATCGTCCAGGCTTCCACAATTATTCAGGCCCCCTTGTTGTTCTTATAAAGTTTTGGACCAGCGAAATCATCATAATGGACCAGCGAAATCAATCCCTATTCCCAGAAAACGTTCAGCCTGCGTACATCTATAACTTCTAAGATAAGATGTTTCTTGATGAACTGGTTTTGCTTGCATTCGCTGACATATCAGGCATCAACATATGACTTTCTTTACTAGCTGTCTGGCCTGTGGAACCCACAATATTTCAAGAAACTGTACAAGCGTATCTCGCACGTCACAATGAAGAACCTTCATATGGTCTTGTCGGATAATAAGCGTTGTGAATTGACTTTCTCTTGGTAAAAGGGTCAAATTTTGAGTTCCGTAGTTTTTTTTCTTGCTGAGTACACGACTTTGTACACAAATCAGTCCATTTTTGTCCAAGAAAAGCCGTAGATGTCGAACTTGGCTCTGCGCTGCAACAGGTTTGGTTTCCGAAAGGTACGTTATATCATCGCCAAACTGCGTCATTTGCTTGACACGTATCAAATACCATTCAGCTTCTTGTCGTTCTTCAACCAGAAGCTCCTGTGATGATAGGGCCACATTTTTAGGCTTCTTTATGTATCTCAACATCTACGCTGTGACTCGTAGAAATTTGACGCAAGAGCTGAACCTCTGCGGGTTATTAAGTCCTTCTAGTAGTTTTGTGCTGGCAGCATTAGCAAAGGTCGTGGTGGCACATTCTGAAACTACTGTTCGAATATTTTTATAGGAGTCTTCTGGTCAACCTCAGGATTCACTCATTCATTTTGGTCCATTCTAGCACTGTTCTGTGTGATGTAGTATGATACACCTCTTGTGAATAAGTGGTCTAGATTTTTCTTGCCCGGGCAGAAACACCAAAACGAAATGTCGGTTTGTTTTTGGATTTCAGCCGCTCAATTTCGGACGAATGTTTTTCATGTCGACGACTCCTTGGGAATCTAGCAGAGCGTAATTCTTGAGTGTGACCAAATTGTTACTTTCTTGAGGGCTATGTAAGATTACTTGAAAAATAACAATAAATTCGTGCTGCCAGTAGAGCAGACATCAAGTCAAGTCGAGCCAGTGTGACCGTTTTGATTGGCGCAGCCCTCGTCTTTGCAAATAGGATTACATTACAAGCTTCGCCCTTCGAATCAATTATAGAGTCGTAAGCTACTGCTCCATAAAATGATTCATTAGCGCCGGCAAAAATGTGCAGGTGCGCCTGAAAACTCGGTCTTTTCATTTGAGCTCCCAGAAACCTAGGAACGTGTATGTCTTCAAGGTGCGGTACTTTTTGACTCCAATTTAACCATGCATCCGCCAGATGGGGTAAGGATGGTTCTTCCCACTTGAGATTAGCTCTCCAGAGATCTTGCAGAAAGATTTTTGTTCTCATAAGAAAGCGAGACGTGAGACCTAAGCGGTCGTAAAACCTTGCTATTGCTTTCAGAGCAAAACGCTTCATGACATCATGTTGTGAAATAAAGTGTAAGATGTTCATACCATAGAAACAGAAGCTGTCACTATCCGTTTTTCAAGGCATCCCCAGAACTTTCAGTATGATGTAATGTTGAATATAGGCAGTAACTTCAGGGTCATTGCTTCTCCACTTTGTGATGTTCACAGACGCATCCTTGAATATTATGACTATCTCTTCATGGATCCTTATTCCGTCTTTCGTTGTGTCGGCTTCTATCAGGAGGTCATCCATGTACATACATTTCTGAAGCAGGAGAGCCGCCATCTTGTATTGATTCTCGGCGCACTGGAAATGTTGTTGCAAGGTGGTCATCGGAAAAAAAAGGGGGGGGGGGGCCTGAGTTTCCTTTGAGCCACATCGCCATGCTCCAGATTTCAGGGTCAACTCTCCTCGAGAGAAGTGGCGAACCACAGGAACCGAAGGGAATCTCTGTCCTCTTCATGGAGACTGATCTCAAGGAATGCCTTTTCCACATCCGCTGTCATAGCCGCCTTGTATCTTCGAAAACGCAGAAGTGTGGCTACGATGGGGTTTACGTTTGGACCACATTACAAGTTGTCGTTCAGGAATTCCGCTCCACGTTTCTGTGAGGATGCGTCTAAAACGATGTAAAATTTTGTTGTAGTTGGGTCTTCTTCGATCACTTCCCGATGCGTTATGTAGTACAATCGGTGATCACGTGTAAAACTTGAAGCGCGGAATTGTTCTGCTGAACTTTCTTCAAGATATACATGCATAGTTTCGTCATATTTTCCCAGAAGGCTACGGTCTTTCCTCAGCTTGCTCATGGAATTCCCGAGACGTTTAGTGGCAACAGAGAAATTTTATTCAAGCTCTACAGTTTTCTTCCGAGGAAACCCGACTTCATAACGACAATCGTTTTTAGTTATATTTCGCTCGAATTCTTGTAGCGTCTGTTTGCCATTTGAGATGCTTTCTTTCTCTTTCACGTCGATACTTTCAAGATTCCAAATTGCGTGAGTGTATCTGAAACTATTGTCTTTTCAATGCAGATCGAAGTTCGATGGCGGTTGAGCAGTGAATGATTTTTCCTGAGAGCAGTAGTGGACCTTGCAGAGCCCATCCTGAATTATTGTGCACAGCCTTTAGCTCTTTCTATCGGTCGCACACGCTTCTCACGTCACCAGTCACAAAACGCCAGTAGTAGTCTGAATCGACAAGCACAGAATTAGGGTTATTGTTTGCTTCCTTGTGACGAAGGGTTTGCGTGTCCAATCCAATTTCATTTATCTTGCTCGTGACTTTATTGTCTGAAGTTGGAATGTGCTCGCTACAGATGTCCTTCACTTGTAGAGCTTCTATCACAATAGGCACCTTCGCATATTCTTCGAAAATGCTCACGCCCACTCTTCTCATAATGTTCTGCGTCTGGCAACCTCCCAATACTTCTACGGTCATAGTTTTTACTTGCAACAACTGGCACCCAAGTGGTTAAGGTAGTTCGATGGTGATGAATCTCCGCTGACTTCCTCTGTCAAAAAGTTTTCTGTAGTTCCTTGATGACGCCTTCCCTGCTTCTCTCACTGTCAAAGATGACAATATTATAACAGGGCTTCCTTGTTCCCACTGGAGGTTGACTGCTGTCACTAAGGTTTCTTATGCCTTCTTCTGAAAGTCTGGGTCATACATAGATGTTACATGTTGTCGAGAACATCTTTCGCAGTTTTGGTTTCCTCTACAATCCCTAGACATATGTCTTTGCTTCAAACATCGAAAACATCGCCCTGTCTTGCTGGGCGTTTCTATATTTTCTGACAACCTCATTTTGCTGTCGCCGACCTCGGTACGATGCTTTGATGATTCACAAAACAGGCATAGGTCGGGCTTCCAACACACTTTGTAGAGACGCTGTTGATGACATGGTATGACGCCCAGCTCGTCTTGACATCTTTCCAGTTTTCTGCTAGAATGCTGGCTTTCGCGGGGACGCATATGTGGCCAGAGTTTTTCAGCAGTGAAGCTGTGTTCGGAGAAAGTCCAGAAGATCTTGTAGCTCTGTCGATTTTGGTCGTCATGTCCTCTGATTCCTTTTGCGCATGCATCGTGAGTACCACAGCGACCGTTGTCGTCATCTTGTGCCTCTTATCAAACTTCAGCGCCAGGTCTGATGACATGATACGTAAGAGGATCTCTCGTGGCATAAAGGAGTAGGTTAAGGGTCTTGTTCCAAGCGCTTTTAGACTTCTTACGTGGACTTGAGCTTCATCACAGAGCTCTCGAAGTTCGGTGGTGCTCGAAGACAACAAAACTGGCTGGAGATCTAAGAGGCTTCAAAGATGATGCTGTACGATAATATTCTTGTTTCCGAAGCGTCTCTTGAGGATATCGACTGCATCTTCATAGCACTCGCCGGATGCTTGAAATCTGGATATGGCTGCGGCGACAGGTTCAGTGACAAGCGTACTCAAGTAGGTAAACTTGCCGGCAGCCCTAAAGTCGTCATTCTCATGTACTGCTGTAGAGAACTGCATCTCAAATCAATGTCATTGCTGTCGACTGCCATCGAATTTCCGCAACTGTAGTTGTGGCGATCGTGTCAAGACACCTACGGAAGCCTGGCTTGTCGTAGGGCGCGAGACTTGGGACGCACGGTCGTTCTGAATAGCAAAGCAAAACTTTGACGTCAGCGTCACCATCTTGTCCCCGTAACTGGTCGCGTCTATCATTTCTGTCTCGATGAGCTCGTGGGGCATCTAGTATGTTGTCACTGATCTTCGTTGTCTTTCCGTATATTGCGTTAACTCGGTCAATTGAAATGCTGACCTGTGAAGGTGACAGCTGTTGTTCCCGTAGGATGCCTTCCACTTCTTGCATGACGGCATTCAGGTGCGAGTGAAGGCACTTGCGTTGTTGGAGTAGCTGTTTCATGGTCCAGTCGGCAGCCGGGACCTCTACGCCAAAGGTTCAGGGATCACAAAGCGACATTTTGAATAGATGAGGTTGGCATAGTTTTGACGATCCCGTTGGGTTTCAGCACCATGTAAAAGAGCTCGAGATCCACCGGCTACCTGTCTGTCGTGCAACAAAGAAAGACGGCACGTTTAAAAGAAACGCTCTTTTGTGAAAACAAAAAAGAATAGAAAAAAACTGATGGCTTCGAGCCCTTGAGTGAGCGGCAGCTTGTGAGGAGCACTCGCGATGATGATGAACGGCATCTGCTCCATTAGTGAAGACGGAGTTACAACAAATAATATTATATTGCTGCACTCCTGTCCATTCATTGGTAAGCAGCAGGAATGTAGCTCCCAGACAGGTTCTCTCTCCACGTGTGTCGCTACCGGTAATGATCTCACAGGCGGTCTGCTCCGCCTCTTCCTCGTTGCATTGAAGGGATTCTCGTTCCTCAGCCGCGATGTATCCGCTCTACGCGAGGGAAACGAGCGCCTACGTAAGGATCAGTATCGCAGTGCTGAACAACGAGCCCACGTCATCGTCTCCTTTCGGCGAAAGGTCCGCTTCCTGCGTAAGGTGCTGACGAACTTCATGGCCGCCATGACAGTGAAGGCAGCTGTGGCCCTTCCAGCGCGAGAGAATAGTCACTGATCTGCAATCTCCAAGCCACCTGCGTTCTGTAGACAATGTCATTCAAAACTCTTTCTCCGTCAAACTCACTGCCAGCTGAAGACGCGTTCAAGCGACGGACTGCCATTCCTGCGATAGCCTGTACTGGAGGTCAGCTTTCCCCTAGAGCTAAAAAAACAAAACGTCTGCCTCGTTTGGGCCAATCACCTTGTCGGCTATTTCTGTTTCTAAAGGCCACATTGGCCGCAACACCGAAACGCCAGTTTTGTTTCAAAGCTGAGCAAGGAAACCACTACTATTGACATAGAAAAACAAAATTTCAATGGATCTGTCTTCCATCTCTTCCCGGCGCCTTCAGGCTATGTTTGAGACCTTTTCTTCTTTCTACAGTGACGTTCGCGAAGAACTACTGCAACGATTTACTAGCCTTTAGAGGTGGCCTCTGGGAAGCCTCTTCAAGCCGTTGAGTGGGATTCCTAAAACGAGCTTTTCGCTTATTTTCTTTCGTCATATTTTCCTATTATTGCTATTTCTAAAATCTGGCTAGGCCCTGCAATTCCGCCATTTGACTTTTTTCCCCCGATCTTCACCATCTTCCGAGGCACCTAAGATTTTGGTGCAGCCAAACAGAAAGGAGCGGCGTACGAATCGCCACTGACAGTTCCTTAAAACGTTTTAGAAAGACCTAGTATGTTTAGAAGAATTGGTCTGGTTTGAAATTGGCTAGGAGCGCCTGGAAAAGTTGTTGATGTGGTGTTCCTATTTACCGCCCAGCATATATCCGGCCTCGCTTCATGATGTCATGTCTTTCATTGAACACGCTATTTTAGCTCAAAATGTACACGGATTTATTATTCTTGCTAAATTTATTGTGTAAGGAATATACTGGTGCATGTTAACTTTTTCTCATTATATTCACTACATTGAAAAAAAATATTGGCAGATCCGACGTTGAGCGGGACTCAATGATATAGGAAAAACTAATGAGAAATAATAATATGTCACTCTATATTCAGTACAACGTTACGAGGTAGAGGTAAATGATGGCATATACATGACTTCCGTGTCATCATTATCATGTTTGGATATGTCATTTACCTTTGTCTTCTATTCACGCTACGTGATACAAATTTAGTATATGTGAAATTTAGTATATAGCGAAATGTCCGTGAACAAGCTATCAGCTTGATATCTTGTGATGTTCTTACATGACACGCGTGCCAGGATTATCATGTTTGCACCTGTCGTATACTTCATCATCAATTAAAGTGACGTAACACCAGATTTAGTACATGTGGAGTTAGCAAAACTGCCGTGAGCGCATCAAGAAGGGCCCAATATACTCCATGTTGCGCTGACACGCGCGTACGCTGAGCACAGCGACGCTACGTTAGCAAAACGCGAGCACTCTATAGTCTGACGCCAGGCACGACAAGCGTCCTTCGGCACGGCCTGACGGCCACCGGCGCGAATTGCGACACGCTGCAGTCGCGCCGATGTGTTACCCAGAGAACACTGCGTCTCCCACTTATGGTGACGGAGGGACGCCGGACGCGCTAAAACGTGCATGCCTAAAAGCAACGCAGCGCGGCGCACGCCTGCGAGTATATGGCAGTACCAGCGCCTGGTGTAGCAACTACGGGGTTTGGTTTGGTTTGGAAAAACTTTATTGACAAGTCCGAAGGCGTGCGCCCTAGCACACGGCGGGCCGCTCCCACGATGGGACAGTAAGGCCGAGCCCTAGCGCCGCATCGTGGGCCCTCTGGACAGCCCAAAGTTGCGATGTTATGTCTGGACTCCGGAGAGCGGAGTCCCACTTTCTGTACGATGCTGTATCGGTGCCACGTACCGAAGGGCACTCCCAGAGCATGTGGTGTAAGGTGGCTAAACCGCCACATTTTGTACACGAGTTGGTTAAATAAACATCAGGATAAAGCTTGTGAAGAAAGGCAGGGTTAGGGTACGTTTCTGTTTGAAGTAATCGCAATGTAAGCGCCTGCGCTCTATTTAGCTTCGCATGTGGAGGTGGAAAGATTCTCCTATCCATAGCGAAATGTTGGGTTATTTCATTATATGTAGTTGGCGGATCCCTGTTTACGAAATCTCCAGTTCGACCCAAAGGTCCTCCATGGCCGCGGACAGCTAACCCTCGCGCCCTGGAGTGGGCCAACTCATTGAGATTTATGATCCCTCCGTCCATGTTTCCCATATGAGCTGGGAACCATGTAATGGTATGGGTTGTAAGCAACTTATCACCGAGTATGTTTTTGGCCTCTTTGCACACAGCTCCAACACTGAAGGCACGAATGGCAGCTCTAGAATCGCTAAATATGTGTTCATTACGCTGATCTAAAAGAGCCAAGGCGATGGCAACCTGCTCAGCTGCATTGGCAGTTCTGGCGCATACCGACGCCGCATTAATTGTAATGCCTTTGTGGTTGATTGCCACTACCGTGAATCGGTCTCTCTGGCCATCATATTGCGCCGCGTCCACGAAACAGGCCCCCCCGTCAAGATCCGCAACTTGGCGAAGAAGGGCCCGAGCGCGCGCTCTCCTCCTTCCAACATTACGTTGGGGATGCATGTTCCGCGGGGCAGGCGAGACAATGATGTTTTCCTTCTGATCCCTCGTCAACCCTTGGTACAGAGCCTCAATCTGAGCTGGTGGAATACCCATTTCTGCGAGAATCATCCTCCCCGCTTTTGAGCCAGACAGCCTAATTACCTGTGTTCTTTCTTGTGCTTCCGCAATTTCCTCCAATGTATTATGAATTCCCAACTGCAGGAGACGATTGGTGTGGGTGTAGTTGGGGAGCCCAAGGGCATTCTTTACAGCTCTCCTGATCATTGCATTAAGCTTGTCCCTTTCCATTCTCTTCCAGACATGCATTGCCGCCACATATGCAAAATGACACAGCAGAAAAGCATGTATAAGCCTGACCAAGTTGTCCTCTGATAGTCCTGTCCTTCGGTTAGCCACCGTCTTATGAGCCTAATAACACTGTCTGTCTTTTTTTTCCAACCTTTTAATCGTGATGGTGTTGGTGCCCGTTGCTTCTAGCGTCATACCTAAGATCCGAATGGAAGCGACTTTGGGGATTGATCGTCCACTTTTGGTACGTAAGTGGATGTCATTTTCTAGGGGCGGCACCCAGCCTCGCGGTCGACGGCCCCTCCTGACCGGTTTATAGAGGAGAAGCTCAGACTTTTCCGGAGAGCAAGAAAGGCCTGTGTCTTCCAGAAAACTCTCGGTAGTGTCGATGGCCTCTTGCAGGGCCGCCTCTACAGTGCCATCACTTCCTCCTCTACACCAAATGGTGATATCATCGGCATAAATTGTATGACCAACATCTGAAATTCCAGAAAGCTGCCTCGAGAGACCAGCCATGACGATGTTAAAAAGTAAGGGTGATAGAACAGATCCCTGCGGGGTGCCCCTATTTCCCAGCGCTTGCACATCCGATTCTAGATCTCCAACTTTAAGTATGGCTTTTCGACCACACAGGAAGGATCTGACAAACGCATGAAATGAGGAACCTAGGTTGAGACTTGAGATCGCATCTAAAATAGAATCATGGCGGACATTATCAAACGCTTTTTTATATCCAAGCCTAGGATCGCCCTGGTGTCTCTGGTATGATTATCTAAAATTTGACACTTAATGATTTTCATAGCATCCTGCGTACAGAGGCCTGGCCTAAAGCCAATAAGGTAGTGAGGGAAGAGATCATTGTGCTCTATGTAGTCCGCGATTCGGTTCTGGACAACGTGTTCCACCACCTTTCCCACGCATGACGTGAGAGAGATGGGGCGCAGATTGTCCAAACTTGGTGCTTTACCGGGCTTGGGAATGAGGATCACCTTGGCCAACTTCCATTGTTCCGGGATGTCACCTCCCTTCCAAATCCTATTAATCTCATCAGTAAGAAATTCAACAGAGTCATCTTCCAAATTCCGAAGCGCTTTGTTGGTGACCCTATCTGGACCCGGCGCCGATCGGCCATTGAGTTCGTGCAGGGCACGTCGCACATCGCTGATGGTGAAGGGTTCATCCAAATGGGCACAAGGTGTTCCCATATACCCCGGATAGGCTTGCATGGAATCAACTGCTAGCGGTAGATACTTCTCAGCAAGCTGCCCCAATAGCTCCGCGCCCGAGGAGGATTTTTGAGCAAGATGAAGTATTCTAGCAAGGACCCCCCTCTGATTAGATTTAGTGCCCGACTCGTCAAGCAAGTGTTTTAAAAGATTCCATTTACCTCTGGTTCGCATTTGTCCATCGACTGAATTACAAATTTCATCCCACTGCTGCCTCGACAAGTTTTTGCAATGTTCTTCAATTTGTGTATTTAACTCTGCTATCTTTTTCCGAAGCCTACGATTAAGTCTCTGACCCTTCCATCTGGCCAATAGCGACTGCTTTGCCTCCAGTAAATGCGCAAGCCGACTGTCCATTTTGTTTGTCTGTACCTCTGTCTCAATGGTTCTGGTAACCGCTCTAACGTCCTGCAGCAGCATCTCTGTCCATTGCCCCAGAGAGTCCGGGATTTCCCCCTGTTCCGCTCGAGCGCTGCGTGACTCCCGAAATTTATCCCAATCCACGTAAGTAAACTTTCTTTTAGATTTTGCCTCCATCTGTAATTTAGTAACTGTAATATAATGATCACTTCCTAAATCCGTCAGAAGATTTTCCCAACCTACCGAGCCAGCATTTTTCACGAAAGCTAGGTCCGGGGTGGAGTCCCTGGTGGTGACGCGACGCGAACTACGGGGTGACGCGACGAAATTAACGCCGGCGAGCACACACACTGCGTCACGTCGAAATATATTGGTGCCTTGACTGTGGCTTGTAGTCATGTTCTCACATGACACGCACCTCATGATTGTCGTGTTTGCACCAATCACATACCTTCGTCATTCATTGGCGTCACGTAAGACCAAATTTGGCATATGTGAAGCTAGCGAAACGGCCGCGAGCGCATAATTCAGTGTTGCACGTAGTCATGTTGTTACATGGCACTCACGTCATGTTTGGATGTGGTATTTACGTATTTCGTCCATTCACGTCACGTAATACCGAGTTTGGACCATGTGAAGCTAGCGAAAAGGCCGCGAGCGCATCATTAGTGTAGCATGTAGTCATGTTGGTACATGACACGCATCTCATGTTTATCGTGTTTTCAACAGTGTCATACCTTCATCATCCATTCACGTCCCGTAATACCAAATTTAGTATAGGTGAAAGTAGCGAAATGGTCGCGAGCAGATCATGAGCGTGGGATGTAGTCATTGTGTTACATGACACGCATCTCATGATTATCATAATTGCACCTTGCACATACCTTTATCATCCATTAACGTACTGTAATACCAAATTTGGTATATGTGACGCTAGTGATATGGCCGCGATCGCATCATGATCGTGACATGTTGTCATGTTGTTACATGTCACGCATGTCATGATTTTCATGATAGGGTCTGGCGCTTGTGTTTGCCATGCGATCATGCAATACCATACCAGATTTACAACAAGCCATGTGATGGAAACCACCGCAAAAGCTGCAGGACCATCAAATGTAATATAAGACATTTATGGCGTACATGTCATGATTTTCATGTTGTGACTAGTCGTATATGTTTTTTATACAGTCATGTTATGCCATACCAAGTTTGGTATTGATTCCATTATCAAAACGGCCCCGAGAGCTAAATGTTTTAGGTGGCTAGATAGATAGATAGATAGATAGATAGATAGATAGATAGATAGATAGATAGATAGATAGATAGATAGATAGATAGATAGATAGATAGATAGATAGATAGATAGATAGATAGATAGATAGATAGATAGATAGATAGATAGATAGATGATACGCTCGAAGTCGCCGAAGTTCGCTGAGAAATGCTTCGCATTTAAAAAGTGCAGCCTGCTCTTGGATTTTCTCAAATTTCATTCTTTACAGCAAAATTTCTTACGTCTTGGACCTCTGTCTGTCAAAGGATAAACATTTTCAACTAGAAGCTCCGACATATCTCTTGTTGGTCCTGACGAATTCCGCCTACCACCTAATGCAATATTATCTGTATGTACCGAAACCACGGGCTACAGAAGTCCGACCAATCCACAAGATTTGCTTTCACGAGAGGTGACCATAGGAGGTTTTATAGTTACTTTTCGGCTGTTTATTGGTCACACGTAATAACAAGCAATGTGTTATTCACCAAGTTGAACAGTTTACTGAGCTTGCTTAAACAGAATGTGTATATTGGTACCGCAATACACGCCTAAACATTGTAACTATTTTCACAAGTTCTCTCCAAAGCCTATAAGTATACTTAAGCATGAGAATCGTGCGTACAAGAAGGATGAATGTTACTCATTCTGCCACTGAAAGGAGCTGTTCAGGTTTATTCAAACTCTCTTTAAACGTCTATTAAAACCGGACCACAGTTCGTATAGACTATCAGTTAAAAAAAATATTTCTGGCAGGCCAGCTTAGTTTTGGAATTAGGTACGCAAACTGTTCAGCTAAAAGGGGTAGTCTTCAAAGCTACTGCACTCGGATGGTGTCGAAGTGAAAACCATCGTCGACGATTTCACCACCCATTTTCCCCTTGTTAATAGGGCTGAGACTCTTGGACGAAGAGAGGACAACAGCACAAGGCAGTTAGCACATGTACAGGTCTGTCGCTGAATGAAACGCTAATCTGCTGTTGCATTAGGCGCTTAACACTGTCTGTATAGTGTTCACCAGATGATATTCCTTCAGCCATACTAACGGCTTATTGTAGTTATATGCCCCATTACTGCCTGCAATATTTCATAACTGTTTATACGTTACCAAACTTCCCCAGCTTGTGAAAAATCTGCAAGCTTTTCCAGTATTTAGTTCAGGCTGCAAAACTGCAGTTTTTTTCTAATTATCACTCAATTTTTCTACTGTGTAGCAGATTAAAAAATGTTTGAGGTTGCTGTTCGCAACGTATTGTATGTTAGCGCGAATTTTTAATTGATTCCTAATAAACAAGGGTTTCTCCACGTAAGTGTGCACTATACCATAAGTATTTATTCCCGAGGGCCTCGTTTTGGCAGAAATGGTGCCTTTAGCTAGTATCGAGACATTATTGGTCAGCTGCTAGTTCGCAGTGTGGCAGCTTGGGCTAGCTGGTATGGCATGACGATAGTTATAGCGCGAGAACAAAATGACGACACAGTGACAAAAAGGACACGAAGGACACGTGTGCTAACTTCCAACTGAGTTTATTGTGCAGAGCGCGAAATTATATAGAGGAGCCAGCAACCATGTGGGAAAAAACCATATGGCACAAAGAGCAAAAACACGAGTAAGAGAAAAACAAAAACAAAAAAACAAAAGCACAGAAAAAAGGCAAAGAAAAAATCTATAGGGAAACGAAACAGAAAATTAAAGATAATATAACTACTTGCGCGCACCGAAACCTTCGAGGAACCTTAGTTCCTTCCCGGACAGAGACACGGAGGGCATGCTAATGCAAGGCACCAGTTCATGTGCCATCTACGCGGCCTCGACAATGACTCGGGTGCGCTCATCTTGTAGAGCGTAGCTGTGTCCTTGAAAAGGGGCACACAATTGCACTTAGTGCAGTGCTGAGCAAGAAAACCACTATTTCTCCACATTTCTATGGAGGCTAAAATGCTATAGGCTCGTGTGGTGAAATTAGGATGCACTTAAAAGCCCCAGGTTGTCGAAATTTCCAAAGCCCTTCACAGCGGCGTCTCTCATATTCATGTGGTGGTTTCGGGACAATAAACCCCTCTTGTTTATCTTTCTTAGCGACGTATTCTGTAGCGACGTATAGGCCTCATCTGTCCTCCTAACCTCACTGAGCCCTACTATATCCCATTTAACACCCTCTAGCTCCTCGAATAGTACAGCTAGACTTCCCTCACTAGATAAGGTTCTAGCGTTAAACGTTGCCAAGTTCAGGTTCCAATGGCGGCCTGTCCGGATCCAGAGATTCTTAGCACCCTCTGCTGCGTTGCAGATCTGACCGCCGGCGTGGTCAGTTGCTTCGCAGCTGCTGGGGACTGAGGGCCGTGAGTTATTTGACGTAAGCATGTGGGAGGTAATAGGTAACCAAAGGAACAAGCAAGATTTCGAACAGGCTACTCAACGATTGACAACATTCATACTATCAAACAGGTAATAGAGAAATGCTCTGAGTATAACCAACCACTATACATAGCCTTCATAGATTACGATAAGGCGTTTGATTCCGTAGAAATATCAGCCGTCATGCAGACACTGCGGAATCAGGGCGTAGATGAAGTATATATAAACGTTTTGGAAGAAATCTACAGGGGATCAACTGCTACCATAGTGCTTCTTAAAAAAAGCAACAGAATACCAATCAAGAAGTGTGTAAGGCAGGGGGACACAATCTCCCCAATGCTATTTACCGCGTGCTTACAGGAGGTTTTCAGAAGCCTAGAATGGGAACAGTTAGGGATAAGAGTTAATGGAGAGTACCTTAGTAACCTGCGCTTCGCCGATGACATTGCATTGCTGAGTAACTCAGGGGACGAATAGCAACTCATGATTACGGAGTTAGACAAGGCGAGCAGAAAGGTGGGTCTTAAATTAATCTGCAGAAAACGAAAGTAATGTACAACAACCTCGGAAAGGAGCAGCGCTTTGATATGGGTAATAGTGCACTTGAAGTTGTAAAAGACTATGTCTACTAACGGCAGGTAATAACCGCTGAGCCGAACCACGATATTGAAGTAACTAGAAGAATAAGAATGGGGTGGAGCACATTCGGCAACCACTCTCAAATTATGACAAGTAGATTGCCGCTATTCCTAAGGAGGAAGATATAACAGCTGTATCTTGCCGGTACTTAGCTACGGAGCAGAAACCTGGAGACTTACAAAGAGGGTTCAGCTTAAATTGGGGACGACGCAGCGAGCAATGGAAAGAAAAATGGTAGGTGTAACCTTAAGAGACAAGAAGAGAGCAGAGTGGATTAGGGGCAAACGGGGGTTAAGGATATCATAGTTGAAATAGAGAAGAGGAAATGGACATGGGCCGGGCATGTGGCGCGTAGACAGGATAACCGCTGGTCATTAAGGGTAACTAACTAGATTCCCAGAGAAGGGAAGCGGGCTAGGGGGAGACAGAAGGTTAGATGGGCAGATGAGATTAAGAAGTTTGCGGGTATAAATTGGCAGCAGCAAGCACAGGACCGGGTTAACTGGCGAAACATGGGAGAGGCCTTTGTCCGGCAGTGGACGTAGTCAGGCTGATGATGATGATGATGATGATGATGATGATAGAAGAATGCTGAAAGGCTGAAATGTCGTATGAATGCCTACGTGCAAGACACCCAGATCAATTGCAAGTGCTTCGTGATGCTGATCAAAACTTACTAGAATATAAAAAAAAGCAAATCCTGATACGTGAGAGGCTTTTTACGTGTGCGGGAGTGAAATATGTTGTACCGACGTGCACCCAACTGAAGGGCACAGTGATGACGCAACATTCGATCGTGGTCGAGCGCGACAGATCTGCCAGCTGGCGAAGATATTTTGTTTGATGCAGTGCAGTGAAGGGCCACATGCCGGTCTTCCATTTACAAGCAGTGAATTGTAGATTTGAAGGTGTGAGTTGCAACTCGTGTGTGATTGGCGCACCTCAGCCACCTTTCGGTCAGGCATGGTGCTCTTCAGCAGCGTAGGCACTGGCTTGCTCGCCCAGGGCTTTGAATATTCGAGCGAGCGAGTGAGTGAGTAAATCAGTTAGTTAGCGAATAGGTGCGTGAGGAAATAATTCAAGGTCTGAGGGAATTAATTAACGAATAGGTTAGTGAGGGAATGAATGATTTAGTTGGATAGCGAGTGAATTAGTAGGTAACCTGGTGAATCGGTGTTTGAGGTAATCAGTGATTTAGCTTGCGGTGAGCACATCAGTAACGGAGTGATGGAGGGAGTGAGTAGGCGAACGAGTCAGTGAGTAAGTAAGCCAGTGTGATTGCCGCTCGATTACCGAGACGCAAAATATCTTTGATTTAGCCTTTAAGAGACACTCTATGGCTATAGCATGATAAATGAATGTGCTAGCGACATTCACGAATTCATGTCGAGTAGCTATTGCTGTATGATGAGGAGTAATCATACAATCAGAACCAGGAGGCCACGCGCAGAAGCTTTTCAAGAGTATGCTAGATTATGTTCTACTACTGGGGTATTTCACTTTTCACGAGGCCTTTAATAAAAGCTTCCTAAATAAGTCAATAGTGGCACATGCAGAAATTTAATTTAAGAACCATGAAAAGCTTCCACTTTATTAGTCTTCAGTGTCTAGCGCGAAGATGTGATGACGCTGCTGAGAAAATATTTTATTGATAAACTTGTGTTCAGTTTCCTAGGTAAATGTGCCAGCTCGAGAGTAGATTGAAACGGCCGTCTGGAAAGTTACTAAAGCACCTTCATATACCTTCACTGTTGGACGAAGCAGCGCTTATACTGCGGTCGCCTTTTCGTTGACACTGTTCAGTGAGAGCACCGTGCCCTGGAAAAAC